>OVAW01000658.1:0-12911 GCA_900406365.1 Heliophila coronopifolia | reverse complement strand
ATTTGCAGATGAAAAAAATTGAGTCAACATCCAATTATTTTAAAAAAATATTAATTTTTTTTCCAATTATAACAAATGTGCCCCAGACTAAATTTAATTCTGGATCCGTCCCTGAACATAACATGTTCTCTCACAAATCATCATACCCTACTCATAAACTTTTCAATAATATGATTTGAAATCCCAATCAAAGACTTATATGGTAAAAATAAAAACAGAGAAAAAACTGGTTTAAAAATACTGTGTACTTTTTCCTAAATAATTACTATATGTTAGCTTTTTAAAAAAAGAGTGATATTATGTAAAACATTATGTGATCATATTTCAATTTTTTTTTAAAAACACCAACTGAATTTTAGGGCAGATTAATAAATCTAGTAAACTTTTTTTTTGTCAAAGAATCTAGTCAACTAAATATAGATTTTCATATACTATTTGAAAATATTTGGTTCCTTCGAATTGGACAATCGGTCAAATCATCTTTATAAACTTAATTGCCGATAAAAAAACACATAAAATCTTCTTCTTTTTTATCTCGGGTCACATCAAACCGATCCGATAGTTTAAAAAAACGTCTTCGTCAAATCGGAAAGCCAAACTTCGCGCTGCTACTATACTCAAACCATTAGACCTAAAGACCCCACAAAAAAATCTATACTATTTTTTTTCTAAATAACATTTGTATATTTTTTCTTAAAATAGAGTAAAATATGGTTATTTAGTGGTGTTACTCTACAATTAATATAGTTACAGGCCCAATCTTGAGAGGAGTCAGAAGAAATATTTGCTCCGCCCCCTAATTTTTGAAAAATATTTATATTAGTTTTAGGTCCTCTTTAAAAAATAATTTTAAGAAAATGAACAACAAATTTTAATTTTGTTTCCGACCGTAAAATTTTAGATAATGTTATGACCGACTCTATATACTTAATAAAATAACATATATGTGTGAAATAAGTTGAGAGATCATAAAGTGTCAACTCTTCACCAAACCCTTAATTGTTAAACAAAATTTTCAAACAAAGTGAAGAAATGTTCTTCACCAATCCTCCAAAATAACAATCAAATCATACCAACAAAAATAAAATAAAGATTTGACAAAATCCTCAAAACACAGAAGTGTTCAATCTTGCCGTCTCTATACAAGACTTTGTTTTCTCATTAACTTATCGTTGAGGTTTGGTCACCAAGAAATCAGAAACTTGGTCAAGTTCAGCCTGAAAAACAGACCACATGTAATTAAAAAAAAAACCACTTGTGATGCCGTCTCTAGCTTTTAGAGGATCCTATTCCATTTTTTTTATTAAATGATTTTTTTGGGTAAAATTATTAAATGATTTTTTATTAGAATTAAATTGATTTTAAAAAATTTAGGGCTTTATTAATATTAAAAAGATATATTTAATATTTTACTATATTAAATAACCTGTTTAATTGTTTTTTTATTCTCTTGCGAAAAGTGTTCACTATGCAAATGATTTAGGCATTAATTGTTTAATTGAATTTCAATATATTGTTTTCTATATGAAGCCGATAATTTTGATGTGGGTGGTGGATCAAGAAGATAATTTTACTTGTGACACAAATTAATTAAATATCACACATAATAAATTTATTTAATAAAAAATTTTGGTTTAATTCTTACTATATTTTATTTAAAGAAAATTAGAACATTTAATTAAAATCAGTTATGAAAAATATTTTGCACTTTGAAGGAAACAAAAAAAACTAATCTAAGATAAGAAAAGAATTAAAAGTTGTAACAAATAAAGTAACTAAAAAAATAATTTATGCAAAAAAATAAATGTTATAGTAAAAAAAAATTATTTAGTGCGAGGCAATTATACACTCAGAAATTAGTCAGGCCTTTCTTTTTGTTGCTGCCAATTATTATTATTATTATTATTATTATTTTTATTTAATTATAACTTTATAAAAATTCAGAATCCAAACCGGGACAAAGTATTTAAATAAATAATTTTATATAGATATA
Source organism: Heliophila coronopifolia (assembly GCA_900406365.1). NCBI lineage: Eukaryota > Viridiplantae > Streptophyta > Magnoliopsida > Brassicales > Brassicaceae > Heliophila > Heliophila coronopifolia. The sequence continues at coordinate 10,918 of OVAW01000658.1, read as the reverse complement.
TCCTTGTATTTATTTCTAGATTGTTTGCTTTCGTATTATTATTGCAAATTTGCAAGAAATAAAAGAGAGAGAAAAAGACCTTTGTCCTTTTTATATCGTTAAAGCAAGCCAATTTATAAGTGCTGTTATCAATTTCAATAGTTATGACATATTTTGTTAAAAAAAAATATTGAATCTCGTCCTTTTACAATCATGCATATCATTGATTACAAAAGTGTTCAGCTGTCAAATATGCGGCCAAACCACAAACTATGTTTAATTTGATTTATGGTATGGATATGATCACGAATGTTTAAATTCATATTAAAACTAGATTTTTAGGTTTACGCGCATATTTATCCACATATGGGTATCCATAGGTTATTTCGGTTTTAGTTCAGATAATCAGATCTGCCACTCATATATAAGATTCCAAAATCTGTATCCGCCCAAAGCATAACACAAATCCAATTAATATGTATTTTGAATATTTTATAAAATTTAGAGAAAAATTTATTGATACTAAAAAAAATTACAAAAAATTTCGAGCTAATCCACGAGCTACAGTCAAACTCAGGTCATCATTTATCCGAGCGGTACATATATGATTTTATACAATTTTAAATGCAAACTGCATGACCATAAAATTATCCGCTTATTTATTCCACTGCGTGTGTATTTAAAAGGTCATAGTAATGGACTTAAGACTTATTTAAAGTCAAGACAGATATGACTTGTATTCCACAAAGTCCCTAAAATCCTAGAAACATGCTCGATCCGGAATAACTGAGTGTTTTTTTGTTAACATTGGGCCACATCAGAGCAGCCCATTAGTCTAAATCTCACTAAAAGAAAACTTTATCGTCGAGGCAGGGAATCGAACTCCCGATATNTTATCGTCGAGGCAGGGAATCGAACTCCCGATATCAAAATCATGCTAGTGGCCTCAAACCACTAGACTAAATGACACTCGTCCCAAAAGTATATATTTTATTCCTATTATAATTTTATTTTAATTATAACCAAAAAAAAAATATCAGCCCCCATACAATTATTTTTGATAAAAAAACAATGCGTAAATTCGTTCTCATTGTTTGATTCCTATTTTAATTTAATTTTATTTAAATTTGATTACTTGAATCGGTTTAACGTTTTACCTATTACAACCCGATAAAGATATATTTGACTTTTACTCTCACATTACAAATCTGCATTAGTCCTCTCAGTTAACAAAAATAAATAAATCATCCAACCACTAAGAAGTTTTTGGTCAAGAATCCAAATTTTTTTAAGAGGTCACCAATTCGAGTTTCGCCAGGAGAGGAATGACCAGAGCCTTCACAGGTACAGTCAAAGGCTGGTTCCGGGCTTGGGGGAGTAGGGACAAAGGCATGAACCTCCGGTTCTACAAAAAAAAAGTTTTTAGTCAAGATTCATGCTCTTTTTTTTTATCTAAACGGATTAATGTTTTTTTTTCACGTGAGTTGAATTTTAGTGGTAATACATTTTATTTCTCCAACATTTTAATTTTTTGGAGAAGATCACTAGACTATGAACATGGATGAAATTAGGATCCATCACGTATCACATGGACCTATACTGTTTATATATATATATATATATATTCATTTAATTTATCTAAATTTATAAAGTGCCCTAACAGATTTTTTTCTCATTTTCCAAAACTGACAAGATATTTGTTTTCATTTTTTTAAATTAGGATTCATCCACATATACGACTTTGGGACGAAGTAATTGAGTTTGGTGAACCGAGAGACATAACTGTCCGGTCGAATTGAATAAAAAATTAACCTCCGGTCCTTTGCCCAAAACCCAATACATAGCAGTGACAGCGGTACGCCTGTGGTCTTTTCCTTTCTCCTTTCTCCTTTCTCATTCTTATAAACATGATTTAGTTGCTCACGCTATATAAAGTAGTTGAGAACCTTTCATGTTTTCCAATGTGGGACAAAGGTGAACTTCACTTTTCCGAATTCCAAATAAAACTTTTTAATTTGCATCTCAAATTGTATCTAACCCAACATTTATTTGGTCCAGCACATGTCACAAACTTATTTGTTTAACAACATTTTCATTCAAAATTAAACTCATTTTATATAATATAAAATAGTTCCAACTCAACAAGCACGCCATTTGGTGATGAGTAGTCATTTTAGAAGTCGACATAACAAAGTGAACTTCACTTTCCTAAATTCCAAAAAAGACTTTTTAATTTGCATCTCAAATTGTATCTAACCCAACATTTATTTGGTCCAATATATGTCACAAACTTATTTGTTTAACAACATTTCTCAAAATTAAACTCATTATATATATATATATATATATATAATAGTTCCAACACAACAAGCACACCATTTGGTGATGAGTAGTCATTTTAGAAGTCGACATAACAAACCGCAAAGATTCATATATTCTTGATGTTGTTTTAAGCAAATAAATAAGTCTAAGAATCTTCATTTGATAATATTTTTCATCGAAAAGCTTTAGGTCCGTTGAACATCAATAACTAGTCCAACCACAGGTAATTTATAAAATCTCTATGCAGAAAGCAAGAATTTTAGTCTTTATCTTATTAAAGACAAAATAATAATGAGAAAACAGTCTCCATGTGAAACATATTTCATGGATACTACTTTGGAAAATAAACATTACATATATAGTGAAAATGTATAAATACAAAAAATCATATCTTTTCATTTTGGTGCATCTCTTTTTTTACTATCTCATTTGAATCAGGGATTATAATCATAACGGCAAGAACCATGACCTGTGTCAATCATATCTAGATCAGATGCAAATATTGACAAATTTAGGAAGACGAAAAAAATTCTAGGACAGCATAAATAAATTTTACATAGTAATTTATTTTTTATATGCAAAAAACTTTGTTTTCCCGGATTTAAGGGACGTCGGCCCTCCCTACCCACATGTCTTCCCTAGATGCAGACAGACATGGCCCGATTTGAGCAATGCCAAAAAAATTCATGGACCTCAACCCCCAAAATTTAAATTTACAATTTTAATGCCCGCCCCGAATTTTGTAAATATTAAGTTTTGGCTCCAGAATTTTAAATTAACATTCTCTATATTTATTTTTGATCTTGGACTCCAAAAATTTAAGGGCGTGGCCTTGGTGCAGATGGTTCAATATCTACTTAGAATCAAGGGATTCAATTAAAGAGAAACAGAGCTTACTTGGGTCAAGCTCAGTGATCATAGCAGCACCTTTAAAGTAACAAGAACCACCTTTGTTCTTATAAGTTTGGTAATAACTATTAAAAGCAAAAGAAGCATGATCTTTGATTGTGTTGGGCAAGAAGCAAGCCTGGTCTGGTTGTATTTTGCTACAGTCTGCTCCGCCTTTTCCGCAAGCCCAATCTATAGCTGCCTGCAACTCATCGTCTGGTGTCTGCTCATCTGCTATACACCATTGTTCGGACTCTGCCTCTGTTTATGTTAAAGCCCATCAAGCCCCTTTATCAATTAGGATTTTCTAGGCTTAATTTTTTATATAATTTCTCCGTTGAGTACCACTTTTGTATATTCTCTCCTCCTAATACAAACTCTAAATTATATTTATGAATATGGAAATTATATAAAATTTGAATGAAAACTAACCAAAATTGTATTAAAATAACATAAAATTTTTATTACTAAACTAAAGTACAATTTTTTCTAAATTTTCTGAACTCCCATAAACCCAACCGAACCCGAACTGGGACAGATCCAGTACGAGAATCTAGGGGGTTGAAAAAGTTATAGGAGGGGCCGGAAAATTACTTAGAATTTTTTTTACATGCAAGAAATAAAATTTATCCGGAGGAGCTAGGGGGCCGGGGCCCTCCCTAGCCCCTTAGTTTTGTCTCTGCCCTAACCAAATCAAACCAAAGCATAAAATCTTTTTCCCAGATAGATAGTAGATTTCACTTCCCGAATACCCGAATGTCCCGAATCGGAGCCGACCTGAATTCTTGAAAGTCCACCAGTACCTAAATCTATTGTTCTTGTGACGACTAAAATTTCATTTTTCGTTTAAATTTTTTGTTTCAATAAATATTCATGAGCTATATCCCATTTTGGATTATACATACATTTGCATAAGGCCTAAAAGAACATATAATTGCACAAAGTCCCTAAAATTGAAAGTATGGTTACCTGACTTTTGAGGTACTGTTATTGCTATGACAAGAAAAGCAAGAAGTATCCTTATCAAGAAAGTTGCCATTTTTCTCTAGAAGAAATGAGCGGAGGAGAGAGATCTAGATCTGATCTAGTTTGGAAGTTTTAGAAGTTTTAGAAGTAAGATGATAAATGCAACTTGACTCGGTACTTAAAAAATTCAAGATCTATGATTTAAGAGTGGAGAATCTTGGTTGGCTTGGTATGCAATCATGTGCTGGATCTGTCTTTTAGTGGTGTGGAGGAAGATTTTCTGCTTATGGAAAGTTTTTACATAACATATTGTCATTCATAACCTTCCTTATCATCAGCGCCGGCCCTGAAATTCGCAAAAAAATTTGGAGACCAGAAAAAAAAAAACTAATTCTTGAGAAACATTTTTTAAAAGAATTAATAAAAAATACGGAGTCTCAATTTAATAAAAATATTCAAAAAAAAATTTAGGATCCGAGCAAATGTTCCATTTGACTCTACCGTCCCACCAGCCCATGTATGAGAAAATGACCATTAGTATTACTACACGACATGCAAGCGGTTTTACATTTGAAGAGACCTATGAATGAATATAACAGAAACAAAATTAGTTATATAAAAGTGACTATTTTTATATTTAGCAGTCAAAAAGATAATTTTCAAGTAAAAGTTAGAGACAATTTTTTTTAAAAAATAACTTTTAGAGTCGATGCCCAAAAAATTGTGTTTTTTTTTTTAAATAAATTTAGGGTCAATGTCCACCGTTGCGGTTTTTCTTTTGCTAAAATAATTCTATCATATTAACAACAGAAAAAACAAATATTTTAGAGGCATATAAAAATTTTATATTGAAGTTTTTTTTTTAATTTCTTTTTAAGAAATGGCCCCCAAAATTTATAGAATCGTAAATGTGGCACTGGATTAGTTTGAAAGAATCAAATCACACAAAGAAAGCATCTATACATGCAATGATAATAGTTTTAAAAACTATCACAACATACCCAAAAGTTAACTCGTCTCATATTAACATCAAATCTTTCAAATCACCAAATCCTTGTTCCTATCAAAAGCTCAAGCATCTCCAAGATCTCCCCATCTCATATTGTACTTAGATGCAAGATAATGTGCACCAACCGGTCCTCGGCTCCCATGCGGATAAAGCTCGGGAACGATTTTCTTTTTCTCGAGTTCCTTCAAAACCGGTGTGAATAGATGCCAAGCTGCATCTAGCTCATCACTTCTTATAAACAGCCTCCTCTCTCCTTCTATTGCATCAAGAAGTAACCTTTCGTATGCATCCGGTATCTCTCTTGTATACCTACTCACAAAAAAAGTAAAGTTAAAAGTTTAATAGTCTCAACAGAGCCTGTCTTTCAACTGAAACTGTTGAATAAGGTCCCAAATTAAATATGAACTTTTTCTTAAGAATATTTTACAAGTATCAAGAAATTAGGATCCAATTTTTATTTTTTTTTAACTATTCTTTCGTTTTAGTAACTGTTTAACAAAACAATTGAACAAGACCCTCCAATAGTTGGGGATATGAATGGACAAATTTCCTGTCCCATTCCGCCCTGTTCTCATCCCATCCCCATCCCCATCTCCATCCCGTCCCATATGAAAATACATTCCGGTTTGGGACAAGTCTTCAATTTCCCGAGTGGGAACGAGAACATGAGATCCCAAAGTTCTATTTTGTCCCTAAAAAATTTACTATATATATACATATGTTTTGTCAACCATTATATATACATATAGATTACGTATTCAGAAAAATATCTATCCTTAGGAGAACAAATATACCTAATTTTCAAATTTTTACATTTTTTAACTAAAAAAATCTTAAATAAAACTAACAGTTATGTTAATTTGACAAATTAATTTTTACTTATTGATTTTAGTCGGCTATTTATTGATTTTATGTTGAATAATTACTTTGTTTTATGTTAGTTGTTGGATATTTATTTTATTGGTATAAAACTAGTTATGTTGGGTTTTTCTTAGTTTTAATATTCTTTATTATCAAATAGTAAAATATTTCAATTTTTTGGGAATCCGTTCCTTCCTATCTCATTCCTATCCCGAATTTAAATGAGAAAGAAATGAGACAAGTATTTTACTTCTCATCCCATTCATGTTCCCAAAAAATCACGTCCCGGATTTCCGTTTTCCCACCCCTAGTTTGAGACGGTCCTAAATCTCTATTGGAAAACTTATAATCAGAAAATATGTAGTGTCATACTTGGCTCGATATAGAAGGTTAAGGTCGCTGCGATCCAGTCTCATTCCAAGACCAGGAACTTTGTTATTGATCCTCAGGTATATGCCTTCATCAGGCTGAACTCTAATCACTAGCTCATTAGTTGCATTGTCTAAATCAGTCGCAAAACTCTTCGAATATAAGTTCCCAGGGACATGTCGAAACTGAACTCTAATCTCTGCTCCTCTGGTATGAAGAGCTTTTCCAGCTTTCATAAGGAAAGGAACACCGTCCCATCTCGCGTTGTTGATGAACATGGCAGCTGCAGCAAATGTAGGAGTGATACTATTGTTTGGAACCGTCGGATCGTCTGTGTAACCTGGATAAGATTTTCCTCCTTTGCTATGTCCTTTGTATTGACCAACAATCACATCTTCAAGTAGTAATGGTTTCATTGACCTCAAAACTTTCACCTGGAAAGAATGCATAATAGCTTTTCTTCACTGCTGTGCTCAAACATTTAGAGGTTAAGGCGATTTATAAATTTTTTTTAACACTTTTAAGTTTTATTTATTTATTTTATTTTTATACATGTGTTTTTCTCCAAAATTTATATTATCAATCTAGACTCTTAGAGAAAATATTCTTTTATGAAATCAACATTTTTTTAATAAGAATTGTATTATATTATAATTGCATAACCTGATACGCTTTCTAAACTGATTTTTTTTCTAAAATCTAGTTCTTTAGAAAAAGGCATAATTCATGCAAAAATACATTTTCTTTTTACCAAATACATTTTTATAAACTAACAACAAAACATAATTTTTGTCAAATAAGTAAAAATAAACACAAAATAGACGAGTTCGGACTATGAAAATATTGAAATCGAGAAAAATGTTCTTATTTGAGTTAAATATATAATGGGTTAGTGCACTAATCCAAAAATCCAGCCCACAAATCCCATTAACAGCAAAAGCTCGCACGGAAATGTTGAAGCCCCATAGCAGTAAGGGATGCAGGTTGGGTTAAGCCCGCGGGCGGCAAGCCCAAATTGACAGCTCTATCTCTAAGTTTTCTTAGTGAAAAAATCTTACCTTTTCGCTTCTTATATCCTCAGCATCTAAGCTCACAGGCGTCTCCATTGCGAAAAGTGCGAGTATTTGCAAGAGATGGTTTTGCATGATGTCTCTTATGATTCCATACTGATCAAAGTAACTGCACAAAATTTATAACATTAGATAAAGTGTTCCAAGCTTATAACTTTGTAAGTTGTTTATGTCAAACAGAGAAGTAATGAAAGCTTACCCTCCACGTCCTTCGGTTCCAAAATCTTCAGAAAAAATGAACTGAACATTGCGTATGTAATTTCTCGACCATAGAGGCTCGAAAACAAGATTTGAGAATCGAAGAACCGAAAGGTTCTCAACAAGCTCCTTTCCCAAATAATGATCAATCCTAAATATTTGCTCCTCAGTGAGATACTGTTTCATACTTTTTGTTAACTCTCCAGATGATTCAGAGTCACGGCCGAATGGCTTTTCCACAATGACCCTTGTCCAGCCATCCATAGATGAGGCTTTAAGGCTTGCACACCTTACCACATCGACGAATATGTTTGGGGGTATAGACAAATAGTATAGCCTGTTTGATAGCTTTCCTGCCTATAAAGAAGAAATCAAACAAAATAAAATTAATAGAAAAGGAATTAGTAGGGGTGGGAAAAATTCCCGCCTGAACCGGTTTTCCTGAACCGACCCAAATAAGAAGATTCCCAAACCAAACTAAATCAATTTCCAGATCGGGAAACATTTTTCTCCTGAAAGGGTATCAGAAAATTTCCAAACCGAAACCCGCATGGGAACAAAAAATTACCGAATATAAAAAGTATACAAATATATATATATATATATATATATAAATTATAAATTATCACTTATTAAACTCGGATAATTTATATCTAAATTATAAATTATCACTTATTAAACTCGGATAATTTATATCTAAATAATAAATTATCACTTATTTTGTTGGACTCTGATATTTGTAAATTTTTTATCACCTTTTCGGATATTTTGTAACTATTATATATTGAATTTGAAAGTAAAAGCTGTTACTTTTTATTTTGTTATTTTTTTAAAACATAATTGCCAACGTATATTTAAAAATACTAAAATTATAACGAAAACTAACCAAATTTGTTTAAAACAACTCAATCTAGAAAAGAAAACTAAATTACCCAAAAACTGAACCAGAACTAGACCCGAACCTGTGAAAAATATTTTTTCCTGAATGTATACCAAAATTCATTTCCCCAATACCCGAAACCCGAATGTTCCAAAAGAACCTGACCCAAATTCCTAAATGCACACCCATAGGAATTAGAATGTGTTTAGTCCAAAAGCTTACTTCTTTCTCTTTGAGCTTTGTGTCTAGTTCTGCAAAATCCGCTTCCGAGTTATATTGCCCGGAATGGTAAAAACATCTCTTTAAGAACTGCTCCATCTTGTCTTCACAATTTTCCCTGTTGAATCCAACCTTTTTCATACAACCAAAGCATAGATTTGAGTTGAAACATTACACTAAAATGTACTGCAGAATACCTTTGATCTATCCGGCAAGTCAAAGTTCGACTAATCATTATACGAAGTTCCTCATGAGTGAGTTTGGTCCGAGCATAACCAAAAACAGAAAAGTCTTGAGGAAGACAACCTTCATAGAAGAGAGCAAACAATGCAGGGAATATCTTCTTCTTAGCTAAATCACCGGATGCCCCAACGACTGTAATACTAAGAGTGGACTCTGCTTTTGTGACATTTTCCTCTGTAAGATGATCTCCAGCTGAAACATTGTGACAAAAATACCCTCCAAAGATTTAAAAATACAAACAGAAGCGAGGAAAAAGCTTATGCATAAGTTTGGTTTGTTTATTCATACATAAACTAATTAAATTTGGTGGAAAAACAAATGACAGTCTTTAGGAATCAATCTCTTAAGATCTCTTAGCAACAATAACTTTAGCTAAGCAACGCAGTGCTAAGTCAGCCACCATTCTAGAAGTGTCAAATGGGCGGACCAACTGTGGGCTACGCCCACCAGCCTCACTTCGGTGCGGATATGATCAGGGATATTGAAACCCAAATTAAAAGCAGCCATTTGGGTGTAAGCCCCAATCTCTCCGCGGGCTATGCGGTTTTAGCCCAAATCTATCACCGGTCATTAAAAGCCTAAAAGTTAAATCCACCCGAACCACAAGTCCTGTTTGAATCATAATACCTATCCAAACAATATGTATTTTGAGTACTTTAAAATTCAGGCAAAACCAAATTACGCATATTTAAAAAAAAAAAATTAGACAAAATTTTGAGAAGGTCCACGGACAAGCCTATGGTCACCGCTTGCCCGCGTGGTGCAGTTATGGTCATGATCATTTGTTACGGCAAAAACGCATGGGCTTCAACTTACCCTGCCCATTAGCAAGCAAGCCTTTGCCCAAAACCGCGGTTTGGCGGCCCGCCCGCACAATCGACACCTATCCACCATATCAATTGCTATATCAACAATTAAATAGTTAGCCGTAATGTCAGCTGCTAATAAAAAATTCAATTTTGTTTATATTTGTTCTTTTCAATCAAATATTTTAACTAAAATTATATTCTTTTTGCCAAAATACACTACATTTATATTTTTTATCTAAACACATTTTATACTATATATTTTTTTTATTTATCTAAATAAATTCAATTTTGTTTCAAAACAATTACTTTAAAAGTTATTATAATTCATAAAACAAAATAGAATTTTATCAACCAAATTCCCAAACCCAAACCCTAATCAAAATCTGTATAAGCAAAAAAGTCAATGTGATTCGATCTGATCAAGAACACAACGCTTTCAAATCCAGAAGAAACTCACAGTCAAGTAAAGAGACGAAATTAGAAGCACATCCATTTGTTGAATCGAGCTGATACTGTTTATGCGCAAAGAATCTCAACCGAACGCGAGAAAACCAGAAGTTTCTAGGGAATGTGAGAGATCTAGTAGTGAAGAATCGTAGATTCTCTTTTAACGGAGACGAAGAAGCGAGAAAGGATGAGGAAGACGAAGAAGAAGAAGAAGAAGGAATGATGATGGAGTTCGTCGCCATGCAGATTTTCTTGGAGTGCCAAAATTGAACAGTTTTCGATTTTGTGAGGCCAATGGTATCTCTAACATTATCCACAAGGACCTTTGACACTTTTTTTTTTGAAGTAAAGTATATTTCTGTCATTATCCACATTTATTGATTTATAATAAATTGGGGTGAGATTTTAATAATTTCGAGTTGGTTATGTTTTTAGCGGTTCAGTTATGTTAATTTGATTTTTTTTTTTTTTAACAAAATTAAAAAAATTAATATACAAAAATTATTAAATAAATAAATTTAATTTACAAAGTTTCTTTTAGTCTAGTGATTAAAATGTATTAGCAGTAACTTTCATATCGAGAATTCGATTCTTCAGGGGTTAGACGGTTTATTATAAGTTAGTTGCAACATTTATTGTTTTTACATAATTTAAAAAA
>OVAW01000657.1:0-12911 GCA_900406365.1 Heliophila coronopifolia | reverse complement strand
TTAGTTAAAAGTTTTGTGTTTTAATATATAGTAGATAATTAAATGAATTGTATCTAAAAATAAATGGAATTTAAATCGACTAATCGAGTTGAAGATTTCATGCATTTAGAAATGATTTAGCACATTTTTAGTTTCATGCATACTAATCACCAATTTTTATATGATTTTATTTTTCGAAATTCGTTTTAAGCTTCTTCGTGAATCTTATGTACGAAATGAAATTTTAAGAACTTACAAATATTATAAATGATCAAAATTACATGTAACTGGAAAAATTGATCATATAATTTATAGTTTTTATTTGATTCAGCCATTAGTTATTAATTCTGCCGGATATGCTTAAAATAAAAGTTTTATACTTATTAGTTTATTTTGAACTTGAAAATTTATTCAAATTTCACCTTTTTAATTAATTAATGATCTCAAAGTAAAATAACTCGTGCATCTAATACCGATCAAAGTCGGTTTCGAACAAAGCAAGATGAAACATATTACTTTTTAAAATTTTGGTTTGGCCTCACAAATAAAATCATTCATTTTTCTTTAATACATTTTGTTTTGGTGGTAGTTAGATGCATTTGGTTCTTATTCTCACAATATTTTCTTCAATTGTGTTATCTTATATATTATGCTAAAGTCACATTTATGGAATTTAAAATTTGAGAAGTACTACTACAAATAGAATCTTGTTTAAAGCTAAAGTTGGGGAAGCCAAACACATGCACGTTGATTGATTTTTATCCACATAATTGGGTATTTTTTGGTCGACAAAAAAAATTAAAATTGGGTAATTTAAATTATTTTGCAAGAACAACAATTTATCAAAAAGTCTTACTTTACCAAATAAGTTTTTACATTATTTATTAAAATAAAATGTTAATAGATCTTATTATTTATTTTTATCAAAAAAGGCTTACCAACATGTGTTTGCACCCCCGAAGCATTATAATATTAATGTATTAAAAAAAAAACAAAAAAAATTAAATTTACACATTTATAAATTATTTGGCTTTTAATTTTCAAACTATTCTAAGTTGGATACTTATCTTTGAAAAGTTCAACCTTTGAATAATTTTGAAATTATTTGATTGTGTACCAAAACCAAAAAAAAAAAAAAATTGTATAAAAACCTATTTACTTATAATTTTTTCCTAATTTAGAAACCATAATACATAGTTCTCTATTTTATTTTTGCTCTAAATAAACCAAGTTTAATCAATAAAACAACACAAGCTATATAAGATCCAACAAAATATCATCTTTCTTTTCCAAGTTTAGTACTTTAAAAATTCAATATAATAAATTTATATTGAGATATATAGTAAACACACAAAACGTAAATACCATAAATAGTATCCACTTGAAATGAATCTAATTCAAAGTTTGATATAACAAAAGTTGAGGAATTCAAACAATGCTCATACATACAACATATACCATCACATATATAAATGCATACATGTCCGAGCATTAATTAAAGCCCATGAAACAAAAGTTTTATGCATAAAATATATTTAAAAGACATCAATTTTGTAAAACATTGTTATAGAGTAATGGTTAGTTGGGTTCATATTACTTTTAGGTTTTGAGTTCGACCATGCTGAGCCTTAAAATTTCGGGGACGGATTTTAGAAATTTTTATTTTTAAAAGTGAGGTCTTAAAAAAAAAGAAGGTTGAAACCAATGTTTCTACTAGTTCTACTCGAGATCGACCTTTGAGTTCGACCATCCAAGTTGCTTATTGTTAAAAAAAAATAAAAATTTGTATAGGCATAAAAAATTGTTGAACCGGACGGACCAAAGAAGGGTATAGATAGGGCAAGTCCCCAACTATTTTTTTAATTTATATTTACTTATATCATTTATTTTTCATGAAATTATATTCCATTGATAAAAAAAAATTATATTCTTTTGTGTCCCGTAACAACAAATATTTCTGGATTCGCCACTACCTACATATGATTTCATCTATAAATATGGAACCTTGACACTCCAAATTCACCAAGGCAACACATAAAAAAAAATGTCGTCTAAGGAATTAGAAGAGAAGTTATCAAAAGAAATGAACAAATACAAACTAAACAAAGATTGGTACTCTCAATATATCAACGAAGCAACCACCGAGAAGAGTCTACTTAAACATCCAAAGACTACACACGTGAAACCATATTCGTCCGCATCTAGCCTCCGACAGCACCGTGGCTTCCTCTCAACGGACAAGAAAACCGGAAGTGGCAGTCGCTACAGCTCCGGTAATTTCCTCAATTTCTAGGCTTGTATGAGGTTTGGATTTTACCATCAAGATATAAAGACTTCAAAGACCTATATAAGTTTATGTGTTATGTTTGAATGTAATGAATAAGAATCCAATTATGTAAGCCTAATGGATGATGATGATGATGTTATCTTATTGGTATCATTAATATCATGAGGTTTCTATGCAAGTCAACTTTGGAATAATAATGTTAGATATATCTTCATATTTCTAGTAAATTATTTTTCTTGTCACTAGCTTAGTGACAATTAATTTCTAAAACAATCTAGATTTTAACTCTGATTATGGTGTAGAAGTAAACCGAGATAAAACCACTAGCCTATTTGTAGTAGCGTATCTACTTTATAAAAAGTAATTTGCCATACGCCTCCAATTTTTTGTGTAATATTTACGCCATTAAATCCAAAATTTTATCTCAATAAAATCCAAAATTTTAACATAGTATATATACTAAATAAATATTTTAATATATATTTTTAGTTTACTAAACTTGTCTTGGGTCTTGTAACTTTATGCACGGAACTGCCAACTTGTCTTTCACTTATTTTTACTATTTAAAAGAATAAAATAGGCCAAATTAGTTACAAAATCACAACCTAGCATAATATTTTACAATATAATAAAATTGTAGTACCAATCTTATAATTATATGTTCAAATTCTATTTTATGCTGAGGTTAACTAGAATTTTTTTTTAAGAAAAAATTGCACCACAAATTATATAGTTAGATTTTTTTTTAATATTGTATTTAACTTGAGCCTATATTCAAATGTTCCACTTGCATTGTGCTAAAAGCATCTCTGTTTCTATACATTCAAGTTCTTGGACTACTAAAAATGAGAACAAATTCTGTAATAGACATCCATATTAAGTAAAAAAAAGAAAATGCTATAAAAATTTATTCTCTTTTTATCTAACTTTAAATTAAAGAACAAGAATATAATAATAAACATGTCAAAAGGAGGCTTGCTATTAAAAGTCAGAAAATCTTATAGAAATCTAAATTTATATCTCATTCAAAAGACAAACACACAACTTAAAATGCTTGTTCTAAAGAAATTAAACAAAAAATAATGTTTCTTTGAGAGAGTATACAAAGTAATTAGATGTAATGCTTTAAATAAAAACTAATTAGATGGTTGTGTTTTGTGTCTTATATAGGCTTCCTTACGAGGCGCGGCTCTGAAAAATTTAAGAGTCTAAAACCAAAATTAAAATATATATGAAATAAATTACTTTAATTTTAGAGACTAAAAAGTAAAATTTGAATCAAATTTAGGAATCTAAAGTAAATAAAAATTGGCATAATTTAAAATTAATATGGGAAATTTGGATGTCAAAGTCTAAGTTTAATCTTGTTCAGAGTCGGCTCTACAGAGCAGAGTGAAACTTTAGCCTTGCTCCCCCCAAATTATGATTTGCATTTTGACCGAAAAAATTATTTCACTCTCATCCCTAAATTTTACAAAATATTGATTTTTGATCTCTATATTTTAAAGTAATCATTTTCAATTTTTCATGTATAAAAATATATTTTGGCATCCGGCCTCTGAAATTACAAAACTCATCTTGATCTTATTTTATCTAGGACCAGCTCTACTCCCTATTGTGAATCTACTTGTATACCTTTTGTTGCAAAACCAGCATAGATTGAAAAAAGTTTAGATTTTTTTTATTGGTTAAACGAAAAGAATCTAAAATTTAGAAATAAATATTATAAAATGCTCAAATTACACATTCAGGTTTATTACTAATTGTAACTGGAAAACTTGATCATTTATTGTATACTTTTTATTTGATTCAGCCATTAATTATTAATTCCGCCGGATATGCTTAAAATAAAAGTTTTATATTAGTTTAATTCAAACTTGAAAATTTAAAATTAATTAATTATCTCAGAAGTAAAATAACTCGCGCATCTAGTACCAATCAAAGCCGGTCCGGATAGATGTGTCAAATGGATGGACGGGCGACCCATCGGCCCACCAATTTTTTATGAGCCCGCGGGTATCCATGGGTGTTCGAATACTAGTCCAAGCGGGCTAGCGGGCTAAATTCTTTGCGTCCAAGCCCGCCCGTAGCGGGCAAGCGGGTGTCCGCGGGCCGCCCGTGTGCTAGTTCAAATATTTTATTTTTATTTGTTTTGCTTGTTAATTTTTTTAATTTGTAATTTTCGTTGTAAAAACTTGAATTGTTTTTTAAATATACTTATATCATTTCAACATACAAATTATTTTTGATAAAATACAAGTGTTTTTAGATAGATTTTTAAATTAGACCATGTATTTTAATTAGACAATGTATTTTTTTATTTAGGTTATAAACAAAAAATTAAACATAGAATAATTTATAAGCGGGCTAACCCACAT
This sequence comes from Heliophila coronopifolia, assembly GCA_900406365.1. Lineage (NCBI taxonomy): Eukaryota > Viridiplantae > Streptophyta > Magnoliopsida > Brassicales > Brassicaceae > Heliophila > Heliophila coronopifolia. Next base: position 8,267 of record OVAW01000657.1, on the reverse strand, counting down.
GTCCATGGGCTAAATTTAATAACCCAAAAAAATCTGCGGGCAAAAATATTGTACCCATAACCCACCCGTAACAGTGCGGATTGGGTTAAATCCACGGGCGGTCCGCCCGATTTGACAGCTCTAGTTCCGGATAAAGCAAGATGAAACATATTATTTTTTTGGGCACCAAATTTAATATAATTCAGTTTTCTTTAATATATATATTTATTTTGGTGGTAGTTAGATCCATTTGGTTCTTATTGTGAGAATATTTTCTTCAATTGTGTTATCTTATATATTATGCTAAAGTCACATTAGATAATGGCATTTAAAACTTGAGGATTGCTACTAAAAAAAAAATCTTGTGTAAAGCTAAAGTTGAGGAAGCCAATACATTCACGTTGATTGATTTGTATCCACATATTTGGGTATTTTAAATTATTTTTCAAGAACAAGCATTTATCAAAAATTCTTACTTTACCAAATAAATTTTAATTAATTATTATTACAATAAAGGGTTTATAGATCGTATTATTTATTTTTATCAAAAGGTCTTACCAACATATATTTGCGCCCCCATAACATTTTAATTTTAATGTATTTTATTAATTAAATTTATACACTTATAACAATTATTTTTATTTTTTAATTTTCAAACTATTTTAATTTGGATAATTATCTTTGAAAAGTTCAACTAAATCTTTTTAATTTTGATAGTTATTTGATTATGTACCAAAACCCAAAAAATGTATAATTTTTCTTAATTTAGAATCCATAATACATAGTTCTCTATTTTTTTTTCTCTGAAACATAAACTTAAGTCGAATAAATAAAACAATAGATGCTAAATAAGATCTTTCTTTTTCAAAAGTAATACTTTAAAAATTCTATTTGATAAATATATATTGAGATAAAAATCAACACACAAAACGTAAATACCATAAATAGTATCCACTTGAAATGAATCTAATTCGAAGTTTGATATAACAAAAGTTGAGAAATTCAAACAATGCTCATACATACAACATATTCCCATCACATATAAACATGCATACATGTCCGAGCATTAATTAAAGCCCATGAAACTAATGTTTTTATGCATCAAACTATATTTAAAGGACATCAATTTCGTAAAACATTGTTAGAGTCTAATGGTTAGTTGAGTTCATATTAGTTTTAGGTTTTGAGTTCGACCATGCTGAGCCTTAAGATTTTGAGGCCTGATTTTAGATTTTTTTTTGTCTTTTTAAAGCGAGGTCAAAATCAAATAAAAAAATTAAGGCTCAAATCAATGTTTTTACTAACTCTACTCAAGACCGGCTTTGAATTCGATCATCCAAGTTGATTATTGAGTTTTTTTTTTATCATTTAAAAAAAATCTTTAGGCATAAAAAAACAGTTGAACTAGACCTACACATGGAAGGACCAAAGAAGGGTATAGATGGGGCACAAGCCCCAACCATTTTTTTTTTAACTTTCCTTAGATTTATTTTAATTATATCATTTATTTTCCATGAAATTTATTAATATGTACTCAATTAATACTCCATTGATAAAATATAAAATTATATTCTTTTGTGTCTTGTAACAACAAATATTGTTGAGTTGTGGAGTCTGTTTTGCCAGGAACCCCTTGTGCGCCTCGCTTGCGGGAGTCCGAGGGCGCGAGTACCTCTGCGGTGGTCTCATTGAAGGGGCGGAACCCCTTTACCAAAATTTTGGGCTTTATTCTTAATGGGCTTTTCGGCCCAAATAGTGTAACTCACTATAAGTACCAATGTAATTGTAAAACCTTATAAACTTGATTCGAGTGGATTGTTAATGCGGCCGTGAACGTAGATCATATCGATCGAACTACATATATCGTTGACTTGTGTCTTTCGTTTTTTTTTCTTTATAGCCATCACAAAGTATCTGAGATCGATCCCCAACAAATATTCCTGAATCCGCCACTGGACCTACGTACATATAATTTCATCTATAAATACGGAACCTTGACACTTCAAATTCAGCAAGGCCACACATAAAAAAATCTCTGCAAAGTTAAAAAAATGTCGTTTAAGGAATTAGAAGAGAAGTTAACAAAAGAAATGAGCAAATACAAGCTCAAAAAAGATTGGTACTCCCAATATATCAACGAAGCAACCACCGAGAAGAGTCTACTTAAACATCCAAAGACTACACACATGAAACCATGTTCGACCCCATCTAGCCTCCAACAGCATCATGGCTTCATCTCAAAGGACAAGAAAACCGGAAGTGGCAGTCGCTACAGCTCCGGTAATTTCCTCAATTTCTAGGCTTGTAAGAGGTTTGGATTTTACCATCAATATATGAAGACTTCAAAGACCTATATAAGTTTATGTGTTATGTTTGAGTGTAATGAACAAGAATCCAAATATGGAGGCCTAATGGATGATGTTATCTTATTGGCATCATTAATATCATGAGGTTTCTATGCAAGTCAACTTTGGAATAATAATTTTACATATATCTTCATATTTCTAGTATTTTATAATTTTGTTGTCACCAGCTTAGTGGCCATTAAATTATCTCCAATTATGAAAAAAAAAAATTCCTTACGTCTCCAATTTTATTGTGGTATTTATGCCAGTAAATTCAAAAGCTTATCTCAACAACATCCAAAATTTTAACATAGTACATATACTAAATTAATATTTTAATAATATATTTTTAGTTTACTAAACTTGTCTTAGGTCTTGGTACTTTTAAGCATGAAACTGCCGGCTTGCTGTTTCACTTATTTCTACTATTTAAAAGAATAAAATAATCCAAATTAATTACAAAATTATAATCTAGATTGGTAAAAAAAAACTTCATAATCTTGATTTAAAATATTATAAAATTGTAGTACTAATTTTATAATTATATGGAAGACCGTCTCAAATTATTCGTGGAATATATTTTTTTTTATTAATACATTTTATGCTGATGTTAAGTAGATTTTTTTTTGTTACAAAAAAATTGTACAACAATCTATATAGTTAGAAATTTTTTATTTAAAATATTGTATTTAACCCGAGACTATATTCAAATATTCCACTTGCATGTGTTAAAAGTGGCTCTATTTTATATACATTCAATATCACAATGAGATCAAAGTGAATAAAAGAATCATAATCTTTGACAACTAAAAATGAGAACAAATTCTGTAATAGACATCCATATTAAGTAAAAAAGAAATTGCTATGAAAATTGATTCCATTTTATCTAACTTTAAATTAAAGAACAAATTTAGTATAATAACAAACATGTCAAAAAAGGAGGCTAGCTATTTAAATTCAGAAAATCTTATAGATAAATAAATTTATTGCTAATTCAAAACACAAACACACACCTTGATATGCTTGTTCTAAAGAAATTATCCAAAAATAACGTTTTTACTCTCTAAATTTTAAACTACTCTTTTAAAAATTTTCATGCATAAAAATATATTTTGGCCTCCGAAATTACAAAACTCGTCTTGATCTTGCTTTATCTAAGACCAGCTCTACTCCCAAATTTGAATCTACTTATATACCTTTTGTTGCGAAACCAGCATAGATTGAAAGAAGTTTAGATTTTTTAATGGTTAAATATTTATTTTATTTTAGGTGAAATTCGTTTTTGTAAAACTTTTTTTTAGTTTGTGTAATGCTTACAAAACAATTCTCTCTTTTGATACCAACCAATTCAATTTTCAGTATTCACCAAAGTTTTTAGAGCCTAACGGTCGTTCGGCCCATTTGAATACAAGGAATTAATTTGTAAAATTACCATTTACTAATCAGTTTTATAAAATTTCGTTCAAACCTATGAAAAAATAAATAATCATATCAAATGGCGTAACTACTGAAAAAAAACAAAATCTTGATGTTACTTTTTAAAATATAAACATAAATTAAAGTGTATTGATTAAGTAATCAAATTTAGAAAATACAAATAAATGTGATTTAAATTTCGTTTATATTGTTGATAAAATTAAGTTCAGATTACGGATTTTAAATAATTAGATGTTCGTTTTTGTAGGTTTTTATATCGAGAGATGGATTTTACATTTTATAATTTAATTTAGTAATAATTTGCACATTTTTTCCTTTTACAATTTATGGGTAATTTGTAAATTTTAGTTCGTTCATAAAATTCATAAACTTTATGTATCATGATGTATCACTTAACGCGGTAGGCGTTATGTGATCATGACATATCAAATTCATGAACGTTATTTAAAATTTAGCTCCTTTAAGTTATTTCATAAAATTGGACTTTGAGGATTTATATGTCCGTTTTTGTTTAATTCCATACTGAAATTTCAAACTCTTTTGAATTAAAGCTATATAAATTATAGATGGAAATTGGAATCCTTGATTAATGTCTTATACTATAATTAGAAAATTAATTTATGGCAGAGAGAAGTGTTCGTGATGTGTTAACAATAAAAATTTGTCAATTTTAATTTCTTTTTTAGTACAAAACTATATTTTATCATAAGGTCACACGTTTCTCTTTTGAACATGATGTTTTTATTTAATTCTTATCATTTTACTGTGATTTGGTTTTTTTTTTTTTGTAGTTATGAGTTACAATGGTATAACGAGAAAAAGGAATTAAAAAATAAATACGTATACTAAATATTTCAATAATGAAAAAAGCTTTTCAATATTAAAAAAAAAAAAAAAATCAACAGGAACGAAATAAAAATGTTTTCCTTTAATTTTGGTTTTCTACAAATATATCACATTTGATCACTCGAAAACCAAACGTTTTTCATCTAAAAAAACATAATCTCAAATATAGTATATATTTTTTAAATATCAAAAATAAAAAAAAATTGAAATTGAAATGAAACCAAACCAGATAATCATACGTCAACCTCTAGATTTCACTTTAAAAATCTTGGCCGTAATAAAAAAATTGAAATTGAAAAAGAAAAAAAACTTAAAATTAACATAAATTTCAAATTTTTAAGGCTGGTTTTATTATAAATAAACCTCATAATCTCCCACTTCTCACCAATCACACAAACATTTCTAAAAAAAGTAATCTAAAGAATCTCACAGATTTCAAGAAAATGGGATCAAAGTCGGAGACACAGATATCTCCGGTGCAAGACACCGACGACGAAGCTGCTCACTTCGCCATGCAGCTAGCTAATGCTTCTGTTCTTCCAATGGCTTTCAAAACAGCTTTAGAGCTTGACCTTCTTGAGATCATGTCTAAAAAATCTTCTCCAATGTCTTCCTTTGAGATAGCTTCTCATCTTCCTACCATAAACCCCGAATCTCCGGTCATGCTCGACCGTATCCTCCGTCATCTTGCTGCTTTTTCCATCCTCACTTGTTCCGTTCGTACACTGGAGGGTGGTGATGGAGTAGAGAGGATTTATGGGCCTGGTCCGGTTTGTAAGTACTTTACTAAGAATGAAGATGGTGTCTCGGTTGCTCCCCTTTTTCTAATGAACCATGACAAGGTCCTGATGGAAAGCTGGTAAACTATTAAATTTTTTCCTAAAAAAATTATTGAATATGTATTCTAAATTGCCTTGAAATTTCGGATTTAAGTAATGGGGAAAAAAAATTGCCCTGAAAAGTGGGGTCAATTTTGCTTATAATGACCTCTGGGTGTTCGTATTCGATTCAAGAGATTCGGTTTCTAGTTTTTGGGAAATAAAATCTAAGATCCATTCGGGAAAAAAAAAATTTTAGGTTTGCTTCGGTTGGATTTGTGTTTTTGATATAAACCCATTCAGATTCAGTTTTGGATGCAAGCCCGGCCCTGAGCCATTCAAGTTAAAATTTAATTTTTAATCTACTTTTTTTTTAAATGTAGACCCCAAAATTTTTTAGGCCTCCAAATTTTTAAATAACATTTTATAATATAAATTTATTATTTTCTTGCTCCAGGACCGGTCCGTTTGGTTGTACAATTCATTTGTTTTCAGGTTTTTGGTAATTCAGAAAATTTTGTAGTTTGGTTCAGTTTTGTTATTCAAAATTTAAGTATTTTTAAAATAAAACAGGTTAGTCTTCTGTAAATTTGACATAATTTTAATATTTATAAATACAGTTTAGTTTTTTTATATCTAAAGCATAATAATAATAAAAAAGTGAAATATATTTTTGAAATACAATATAAAAGAGTTATATCCGAAATAGTGACAAAAATTTCACGAAATATATAAAATGTTCAAAAGAAAATTCACAAATTAAGGTATAATCATGTCAAAGAGACTTGATGTGGCCTACATCATTTAGGTACCACTTGAAAGATGAAATTCTTGACGGTGTAGTTCCATTCAACAAAACTTACGGAATGAGCGTGTTCGAGTACTGTGGAACGGACTATAGATTCAACAACGTCTTCAACAATGGAATGGCTAACCATTTAACCATAATGATGAAGAAGATTCTCGAAATCTATAAGGGTTTCGAGAATTTGACTTCTTTGGTTGATGTTGGTGGTGGCATTGGTGCTACTCTCAACATGATTGTCTCAAAGTATCCTAACCTTAAAGGCATCAACTTTGATCTCCAACAGGTTATATCAAAGAAGCTCCTATTCATCCTGGTATATTACATTTACCCGAATTTCAAAAAATCCGATTTTCGTTTAGATATATATGATTGAGAGATTTGGTTGTTATTCAATTATGTAGGTATTAAACATGTTGGAGGATATATGTTTGTAAGTGTTCCTAAAGGTGATGCCATTTTCATGAAGGTTAGTAATTGACTAGGTTTACATAAATAATAGAGTTTTAAAAAATTAGTAGAATTATTGTAATAGAAGGAAAAAGTATACGAGTAAACATAACAGTTTCTTAAACATTTTTTTTAACTAAAAAAGAAATATAATGAAAATATTATTTATCAACTACTATGTTTGTAAGAAAAATGTTTGTAATCAATAAAAAAATCAAATACATCATTTTATAATTTTAAATAAAACAAATTAAATTTAAAAAATAATCTTTTATTTTCATATCAAAATTTATACAAATCATTATCAATGTTATATTTATTCAAATAAGAATTTGTTTTTCTTAACATCTTATATGTAATAAATAAAGTTTTCTAATAAATATTTCTTAAAATATTATATATACTTATTTGTTATATATAATACCATAATTATCTATAAAATTATTTAAATTATATTTTTTTTGTCACATTGTTGTAACAGTGGATATGTCACAATTGGAGCGACGAACATTGTGTGAAGTTTTTAAAGAATTGTTACAAATCACTTCCAGAAAATGGAAAAGTGATATTAGCTGAATATATACTTCCAGAGAAACCAGACACAAGCCTCTCGACCAAACACGTAGTTCATGGCGACTGCATTATGCTGGCTCAAAGTTCTGGACACAAAGAACGGACTGAGAAAGAGTTCGAAGCATGCATTAGCTAAAGCATCAGGTTTCAAAGGAATCAAAGTTGTCTGTGAGGGCTTTGGTGTTAACGTTATTGAGTTCCACAAAAAGCTTTGAATTATTAAAAAATGTTCCTTTTATGATTATTATTAATATGTAAAAAACATGCTCTCATGTTTATGTCTATTTCACTACCTTTTATTTTATGTTGAGATGTTTAATAACGGGTTATTTATAATATGGTTTAGAGTTTGTATTGATCAAGACTGTTTTTAGCAAAATATTGATTAAAAACTTCTTAAACTATGTAATTATGGGTTCATATATTTAAGATAAATATATTCTAGATAAACATAATACTTCAGTGGAATGTTTTTTTCTAGCACGTGTAAATAAAATTTTTTAATATTTTGGTTAGAGAAATTTAAGCATTGATCCAAAATAAATTTAAGTTTTGGTTAGAGAAATAAGACCGTGATTATTTTAATATATGGAGATGTGTATATCAGCGATTCAGAAGTTTGCGTTATCTATTATGAAAAAAGAAATAGGAAATGTGTCCTATTTCTTAGGATATGTATCAGAAATATGTCATATTCTCTATCCTCATACGGCTGTTATCAATAACATAGATTTTCACTTAGATTCATAAACTTAAATGGTATAAGAGATAACAGGGAAGACCAATATAGAAAAATATTGTAGATCGGACCAATATAGACCAATTTTATAAAAATATATATACTGTTATGGGCATTGAACTATGCACCTCAAATCAGGGCCGGTCCTGGCTGAAATGATGCCTAAAGCAAATTTTTTTTAAAATTATTATTTTTGGTAAACAAATTAATATAATTTTATTTCATTTGGTAAAAAAAAAAATATAAAACAAAATTAGTGAACAAATTAATAAACA
>OVAW01000656.1:1010-12915 GCA_900406365.1 Heliophila coronopifolia | reverse complement strand
GTTGCAACTTGCAATCATCATTTTTGTTTTTTACAAATCTTGAAAAACATTGTTATACATTTCTAAAGTTGATAAATTTTTAAATCTACACTTAATTATATAAATCATAGATTGCAATTAAAATGAGGATCGGCCTAACCTTTTTTTTTCTTTGCAAATTAGATTCAATAAAATATCCCATGTTCGAAAAGATCATTATCTTCATTGTGGAGAATATTCATCTTATTTTTAATGATATGACTGCAATATTTTTATACACGAGTACACACTAAAAATTTGAGTAATTCTTTTAATGTTTTTAATTTCTCAGCAATATTTGATAAAAAAACAAAAACGTATTTAAAAAAAAAAATTTGTACCTACAGTCTTTCGAAACAATTGTGAAAATTAAAATAAATTAAAAGAATTTTCAAAGGGAGATAACAACAACGTTTATACAAGAGTTTATTATAGGAATTTAGTTACATCTTTTTCATTTAAAATATATCTTTTTTTTAAGTCCAAATTTTGTTTACATATATATATATATACTTTTTTTTGTGGGTTTGTACCTATTGTTTTCGAAAATGTTTTTGGAAAAAAATGAAAATGTACTTGTAGAGATGTACTTTGAAAAAAATGAAAAATATATTGGAAATAGGGATGGATGAACGAGAATTCGGGACGGGATATTTCGAGAATAGGACCGGGACGAAAATTCGGGAAGTAAAATACACGTCTCATTTATGTCCAGTTTCTAATCCGGGACGGGAACATAATGGAACGGGAACGAGAATTCCCGAAATTTTGTATTCGATAATTTAGAATTTTAAAACTAAACAAAACCCAACATAACTAATTTAACACTAATAAAATAAATGTCCACGACCAAAATTCACTACAAGAAAACACAGTTTTAGCAACCATAAATAGCGACTGCAGAGATTCGTTGCTAAATAGCGATCTAGTAGCGACTGAATGTCGACATAGTTGACAATTTAGCGATTAATTTGCGATTTTAATGAATTCGACGCTATTTCGAAGCTAAATTGTGACGAATTAGCGACGAAGTATATAGTCGCCAATTAACAACCAAATAGCCACCGATTGACTTTAGCGACGACTAATTAGTGACGAATATGAATTCGTTGCTATTTGCTCGCTATATGCATTTGGCTACGAAATAGCCACCAAATATTGTCGCTATTTCCCAGTTTTCTTGTAGTATTGAAACCAATTTTCCATATTAATAAAATATTAATAAATAGTAAACTAAAACCTATAAACAAAATTTATTTTCTCTTTCTTCCGCAAGTGAGTGTCTATCAAAGCTTAGATATTAGAATATAAAGATGATATCTTGTCAATATTTATTAATATTAATAATCATAGTTTTATTTAAATAAAAATGTAGAAAGATAGAAATTATGTATATTTTATTTCCATAGTTATAGATATATTCTAGATATCTAATATTTATAAATAAACATGGAAATATAAATATTTTGAATAGTTGTCCAAATCGAGAAAGAATTTTCATATGGGGCGAGAAAAGGATGAGATGGGAAATATGCCAACCTCTAATTAGAAATATTTATTTAGCAAATTTTGAGGATATAATTATATATAAACACTATATTTTTATATAATCCAACGAGCAAATGATTTAGAGTTTGTAGACGAGGGTTGAGATGGCGCAGCCTTGAACCATCTTAAAGTCATTCTAAGAATTATTTTGACCACATCACCCTCACTTGAACTGATCAGGAGATCCGCAATATTTAATAACTAGGTAGTTACTCCGCTGTAAGGGAGATTATCCTTTAAAAAAACAAAAATATTATTTATTCATATATTTATTATTTATATTATTTTTTAATTCATTAAAATTAGTTTTTAAAATTTTCTATTAACTTTTTATTCATAAAATTAAATTTTAATAATCATTTTAAAGAAAAAAATATGTTGTTATTTTCTAAAATATGTTTTAATTTTATTTTTATTTTTCTTTATTCAGAAAAATTAGTTTTATTAATAATTTTTCTTAAAAAAAAATCTTTTATCTTTTATAAAAAAAAATTAATAAACAATAATATTTTTCAATATTTTTTATCCTTTTACATCAATTTCTGTACCTTCACATCTAACTTATTCTCTCAGTTTCTGCTTTGATATTCAACTTCCAATACTCCACTTTGTCAATTACCCCTTTAAACTTACATATCATTACATATCATTAAACTTAAAAAAAATCATACATATCATTAAACTTAAAAACAAAAATTAATACTAAAAATAATCTAATAAACTTTCCCAACCAATCAATATAAACTTTTCAATTATTTTGAAAAATAACACTAATTTAGATAGTTTTCAAGCTATGCACGAATATAAAACTTTTAAAATATTAGATGTATTTCAATGATAATAATTTTTATTATATCTAACAAAACTTACAATATTAGGACGGTAGTTAAATATATTTTGTTTTACTAAAACTAGAATTATTAAGAAAATTTGAAACAAAAATTTTCTATAAATACAAAATTAAAAAATATATATATATTTATTTTTAAAATATTGAAACAGTTTGTTTCGAGAAAAAAAATTTACTTTNAAAATTTGAAACAAAAATTTTCTATAAATACAAAATTAAAAAATATATATATATTTATTTTTAAAATATTGAAACAGTTTGTTTAAATTTTTTCGATTCTATAATATATACTTATAAATATTTTTTTATTTTTCTTACCAATTCTACCCTGAATAACAATATTAAATTATATATTAATATACGACAAAAAAATATAAATATACTGTTTTTTTTTTCTTGAAATATCGAAATCAGTTACTATCATACTTTTTTATTATTTTAATCATCAAGTTTTAGTAAATTTAAATCCGAATTACCTTGAATTATCGTTAACACAACGATAAAAAAAATGAAATTCTAATCCTGCTCTCATATATAAACCCTAAACCGCCGGCAAAAAAAAAAAAAAAATTATAAACCCTAAACCCCATAAAAAAAAGCCCTAAACCCCAAATATACAAGCCGTAGCTTATAAATACTTCTTTTAACCTAAAGTTTTAAACCTCTGACTTCAAAACAATGGCTGATTGGTCTAACTTACCGGAAGAGCTTCTATGTATGATCGCCGACCGTTTGTTCTCCGCCGTCGAAATCCTCCATTTCCGTAGCATCTGCAGATCTTGGCGCTCCATTGTTTTCGCCGACGCAACGCCTATTTTCCCTAGCCTACCTTTTATTCAACTCAAAACCTTACTCTCTTTCTCCATTCAACAAGAAGTATTATTCGTACCCACCTCCTTCTCCCGCGTCACTCGTTCCTCCTCGAATCAAGGATGGCTTATCAAACACGACGCAATCGTGGATACCCAGTTTATCTGTCTCCAAAACCCTTTCTCCCGCCTCCCGTTGCGCCATGGGTTCATGACCATCAATTTGTTGGAATACAATGTCTCCGAGGTTCACTCAGCTTATATTGTTCATGATCAGCGCTTTAAAAATGCAGATAACGGGTTCAAAAGAGTGGCTCTTGTCTCGGTTAAAGGACGAGATCCTTGGATTGTCGGAATTGGTTTGGATGGGGTGATCAGGTACTGGAACGGAGAAATTTGGACTAGACTTTGTGATCAAGTGGCGGAGTTTAGCGACATTATAGTTTATAAAGGAAAAACTTATGCTTTGGATTCAAAAGGGATCATTTGGTGGATTAATTCATCTCTTGAAAACCATAGGAACGGACCAGGAATCGATGAAGACATAACCAAGTTTTCTTCCGAGGACTTACGCATAATTGAATGTAGTGGAGAGCTTTACATTATTGATCGTCTTCTCGAAAAGAAGCCCCATAGAAGAAATGTTTATTTACATGACAATTTTGGGAACACGGTACGCAATGTAACGGATATGTGCTATGGTAACAAAACAGTCGGTTTCAAAGTTTATAAGATGGATCAAGAAGTGGTGAAATGGGTAGAAGTTAAGTCGTTGGGAGGGTATGCGATTGTGATGGCTATCGATACTTGTTTTTCGATATTAGCGGAAGAGTTTTATGGATGTTTGAAAAACTCTATTTACTTTACTCACAAGGGAGAAGAAGAGATTAAAGTGTTTAAGTTAGATGATTGTAGTATTAGTACAAAGAATGGAAAAACTCGGAGTTGTTTCCAAATGTTTGATCTTTTCTTTGTCTGAATCATCATTTTAATGATCAAATCATTGTTTTTTTCAATTTTCATTTGTAAGTAACATGATGAAAGCATTATGATGTTTTATGATTGCAAAAGATGAATGATGATCAAAAAAATTTTGTTTTTCTAATATAAGATTTATGATTATTACTTGTTGATGTTGGTCTGATGAGGGACGAATCTATGGGGGGTGTTGGGGATGGACTCAGACACACTAGCGATGGCAATAAAATAAAGCAAAGAAAAAACAAGAATAAGACTCAACGATTTGCGTGGTTCGATCTAAACTGATCTCGTTCACGCCGCACTAGAAATCCGCTCTTACTATTAGGGTTTACAACTACATGGTATAAATAGATGAGCTGGCAAATCAGACTCCACAACTCAAAGGGGGAGGCAAGGGTTGACCTATGCCCTCCCTAATTCTCGGGAAATATTTTTTTTAATCTATGACCCCTTAAATACCTAGTTGGATTCGTTACTTGGTCCGATGATAAACGTTCCCGTTGAAATATTTGTAGTAGGGGGGTGTAAGTGCAACCTTCAAGCAATACTTGAAAAACTGAAATCATAACAAGGGTGATCAACATTATGCCCGAGAACACGAATAGGCTCAAGATACTATAGTCTTGAGTGCCTCTGGTGACTTGAGATTTGCTTGATCTATCTCCAACAACATTCTTGCTCGTACCTTTTCATGTGACATGACTACCTCGGGTGACTCGGGCTTCATGGTGATGAAGAGGAGCATCAAGAGGGAATGAAAAGAATCTACTAGGGCAAGCATTTTTCCTTGCAGAACACTCCATTGCTCGAGTTACTCGCACCATCTATATACAACGTTCCTTGAGGAACACTCCATTCCGTTATGAGAGTTCCGAAACCCGGGAAAGTAAATGAATCAATTGATGTTTTTTTTGTTTATTAAAAAGATTATATGTTTTCAAGTAATCAAAGCCCGGCCTGAATATAGCATAAAGAAACAATTGTTTCCGGTCCCCAAATTTGAAGGAACAATTTTGAAATTTTTAATAAGAATTTGTTTTTATCAAATTTTTATCATGTGAAATATAACTTTTTATATTTTGCTTTTAGCCCCAATATTTTTTTCAAACACACATTTGTGTAACACAAAAAAATATTGCTTGCACTCAAACAAAACATGTGTGGGGTTTAGGGTTTCTATGTAGAAAGAAATCAAACACAGTTCTAAGATCAAAACTATTTCCTTCCCCCAAACACAAAACAGAAACTGTACAAGTCACAAAATGGTAAGAGAGAGTGTAAAATCCTTGAGATTAAAGACATTGCTTTGTCCTTTCCTAGGATTCTTCACACTACTACGACGACGTTTACATCATTCATCATCTGTTGAAGCATTTCTATAATTTCCTCAAAGTTTGGTCTTTGTTTTGGTTCTTGATGCCAGCATCTCTCTAGAAGTTCCTTCACTTTTGGGTTTGTTTTCTTTGGAATTTTTGGTCTTAGCCCCTGGAAAAAAAAAATTCAATTCAAGTCTCGGGAAGATGAATATAAAAGTAAACTTGTCAAATGGGTAGGCCCGCCAAAAAGCTACGCCTAATCCGTCCCAACGCGATCGGTAATGGTCAACAGAATTTAGGCCGAAATTTAAAGCGGTTATAGATGTGGTAGTCCTTATTGACAGTTGGCTAGCAGGTGGATGCCCGGGGTTATGCGGTTTGTCCCATATAGCCCCCGCATATCATAACACCAAGCTTAATACACCGCATATGACCCATAGAACCGCCTATACTCGAAGGCCGAACCGCAAACCGACAGCCACTAACGAAAAAAAAGTTCAATTTAAATCTCTAGAAAATGAAGATAAAAGTAGAGCTGTCAAATGGACGTCCAAACCGCACCACATCGGGATGGTCATGGTCACGAGAATTTAGACACAAATTTGAAGAGGTTATAGATATAGCCCATATTAAATGCAGGCTAAGTAGACGGGTAACTGCGGTTATCCAATTTTCCTCATATAGGCCACATATCATAACACCAACCCTAATACTCTGCATATGACCCATAGAACCGCCGCTACTTGAAGGCCAAACCGCAAACCCTTCACAACTGGTATTAATTATGCATATTTTGGCCAAAATAATTCAGGTATTAATTGTTTAAGAAAAACATTGACAAAATTTTGGTCCGCCCGCAAACAAACTAGCAGTTATCCGCACGGTGCAGTCATGATCATGTATATTTTTTACCGCAATCCTGCATGGGCTTCAAATTACGGGCCCATTAACCCGCGGCCCACCTGCCTATTGACACGTATAGATAAAAGCTTGAATGCGACTTCTCAATATATACATACCTTCTGGACAACACCGACAGCTGCTTGTAGTGGAGTCAAGTTAGCATATGGGATCTGTTTCCAATTTTACATTACATTAATATCTTTAACTACCGTGAAAATATTCAGATTCATAGATGCAGATTCTTACTTCGCCCGTCAGAAGTTCCCATATGACTATAGCGTAACTAAACACATCTGCTTTGTGATTGTAAGGTTTGTGCAAAATCACCTGCATGATGAGCCACAGCGCAACATAATTTGATGCAATAAGAATAATAGATTCCAAAAGGCTATTGTACACAAAACGCATAAACCAAATCATACATAGCCAGACCTGACCATGAAATACTCTGAAACTTTGAGGGTTTCAAACAATATAAATATTTGGGATCACTTTAAAAATAATTATAAAAAATTGGGGACCAAATCTTTTAGAAAATATTTTTATAACATTTTGGGGCCGAAACCAATATTTCCTTTTTTTTTTTTGTATTTGGTCCATATCCAAGCCTGACCCTGAAATTTTCGGGGCCTCGAACAAAATAAAATATTTGGGACCACTTTATAGACATTTGAAATTTTGGGGGCCTCAAAGCCAATGTTTCCACTAGCTCTCAAAATTTGTGATCACTTAAAAATTGTTTTTTTATAATAAAAATGGGGAAAAAATCTTTTAGAAAATATTTTTTAAAAACTTCGGGGAAACCAATGTTTCCACTAGCTCTACTCAAGGCCGGTATTTTAGCGAAGCCAATATTTCCTAAGAATATGAAGAGATTCTTGCTCTCTGGAAAGAAATAAGTCTGTGAGATAAGTCAATCTCTCTAAGAAGCAGGGACAGGCACGGGAGGAAGAACGGGCCTACACCCCGCCCCCCCTAAATCCGGGATATTTATTTCTTTTCATTTAAAAAAAAATCATATGTAAATCTTTTGTAGGACCCCTCTAAAAATCCCCCTCCTCCCCCCCCTAAATTTCTTCCTAGATTCGTCACTGCTAAGAAGTGACGAATTCTTATATTTTACACGAAACACATAAGAGCCAGGTCATATATACCTCTGGAGCCATCCACCGATAAGTTCCAGTTTCAGCTGTCATGACACCTGTTTCAATCTGCACTCTAGCAACTCCAAAATCTGCAACTTTCACAAGCTGTTCAAAATCATACCAAGTTTTAGAATCCTACAGTCAAATCTTACTCCATTTTCTTCCACAAGAAAACTATTATTAGATTGAATAAAATCTTACTCCATTTTCATCCATAAGAAGATTAGCAGTCTTAAGATCCCTGTGAATAATATTGTTTTGATGTAGATAGTTCATTCCTTTTGCAACATCAAGCGCAACTTTAACCAAAGTTTGATGTTTGAAAGCGCATTTTTGTTTGTGGAGAAAATCATGTACGCTTCCTCCAGCCATAAACTCTGTCACAAAGATAAAAACTAGTCAATCAAAATCACATGTTTGCTGTAAATTAGAATTCAATTTGGAATCTAGGGGTGGGCAAAATTCCCTCTTGAACGGTTTTTTCCCGAACCGACCCGAATAAGGAGATTTCCGAACTGACCTGAACCAAATCAATTCCCCAATTGGGAGTAACTTTGTTTCATGAAAGGGTATCGGAAAATTCCGGAACCAAAGCGAGACTCGAACGGGAAAAAAAAATTCCAAGTTAGAAAACGTTTATATATAAAAATTATAAATTCTGACTTATAAATACTATAATGATTGAAAAATGTTTTATTATGTTAAGAGTGATTTAAACAAAAAAACCAAAGTATATTTATAAATATTAAAATTATATCATATTTGAAGGAAAACTAACCAAATTTCTTTTTAATAAATTAACAAAAAATAAAAACCAGACTAAACTACAGATTTTTCCGAACAACTAAATTTTCCGAATTCCTGAAAAGCCAAACCGAATAATATTTTTCAAATGTCCTGAACCGAACCGGACCTGAATTCCCGAATGCCCACCCTATTGGTATGTACTGAGAGCTTACCAGTCACAATACAGAGAGTTGGAGATCTTGTGCATGCACCCAAAAATTGAACAATGTTTTTATGACGAACTTTCCTACAGGCAGCAAAAGCAACAGTAAGAAATGGTCACTGAGAACAATTCAAATACTTTATCTTTTAAGACAAGAATTGACAAAAATTCAAGCCTGCTCAAGAATCTAAACGAAATAAAAGGGTATCAACATTAGTTTTAATAAAAAGGCGACAACATTTTGCAGTGAAGCTCTGAGACGAAGCTAAAACCAAGGTGTGCTTGCCTTAGCTAGTAATGCACAATGCATTAGTGCAGCAAGGCGCTCGCCTTAAGAGCTATACTCAAAAACTC
This sequence comes from Heliophila coronopifolia, assembly GCA_900406365.1. Taxonomy (NCBI): domain Eukaryota; kingdom Viridiplantae; phylum Streptophyta; class Magnoliopsida; order Brassicales; family Brassicaceae; genus Heliophila; species Heliophila coronopifolia. The sequence continues at coordinate 4,042 of OVAW01000656.1, read as the reverse complement.
TACCGCTCACATTGCTTTTCGTCTATGAGTAAATTTTTTAAATATGGATTAAGTTTTTTTTTCAAAGATGGATTAAGTTATTTAACAAGAGTTTATAAAACCTATAAAATTATATTTATGTTCATTTTGATTTTTTAATTATTTGGATTTGATTTTGGGTTTATGTATAAAGATATTTTTCTGAAAAAATAAAAAAAAACACCAATATAACAAAAAAAAACTAATGCCACAAAATTGAGTATTAGATGCTTCCAGCTAAAGAGGCGCACCGAGGGGCCAGAGGGATGGTTTGGCGCCTCACGCCTTTTAATACACAGGGAATCATTACTAAATAAAGTAGGGTTCAGTCAGGAACGTTTCCATATATAAACTATGAGCTCGATTTTGGAGTTAGATTCGCGTAAACTACTATGGGAATATGCATTTCATATGAAAAATGAAAAATAATTTCACTGACCTCATTATAAAAATTTCTTGAGAAAATTCTCTAAGCATTTCAGTGTTTACACGGTCAGGCTTGAGAAATTTGATAGCTACATCCTGACGGCAATAAGTTCCTTTATGCCTGCATAGCCATTAAAAAACCAACATATTACTTTAACTTCTAAACAAAAACTTACAATTTTGTAAAACAAGCTTACATAACAATAAAACTCACAGATCCCCATATGAACCAGATGCCACTTTCTTATCAACTTTAAGCTGTTTCAAGTCAATCTCCCACTCGTCAGTTCCATCCGTGGGAATTTCAAAGCAGGCAGGTATCAGCTCATTACTTGACTTGTCAAGCTCAAAGAAAGCAATAGATTTCTGCTTTGAACCAGGATGATCCTGTAGAACAGCCATTTGGTAAACATAGAGAGTGGAAAATTGTCAAATGCTCGAACAAAAACAAAACACCAAGGCACAAGGCATTTTCTCATGATGCATATGTGGTATCTAGGGCTACCAATTCGGCGGGTCGCCGGCGGGATTAACCCAACCCCGCACTGGCACGGGGCGAAGGGTGCAATATTTCTGTGCGTGGGCTTTTGCGGTTTATTGTATACTCTCTTTTTTTATCTAAGGGCTATGTTTAAAAATTGTATTGTTTATGCGCCTTGATATAATAAAGTCCTCGCTTTTATGTGCCTAGGCTCAAGGCGACAATAAGGGATCTTAGCGCCTTGGTGCGCCTAGCCCCTTTACCCCATTTCTGTCTACGGCCTTTTGCCGGCGGGACCCGTGCGTTAGCCCATTAACCCATTATACATTTAATTCAAATAGGAACATCAGTCGATTTCAATATTTTCATTGCCCAAACTCGTCTATTTTAAGATTATATTTCTATATTTGCCAAGAAATATATATATTTTAGTTTTTAAAAATGTATTTGGCAGAAAATATGTATTTTTAAAATGAATAATGCCTATTCTTTTTTTTCAAAGCGGTTTTAGAAAGAAAACAAAAACGGTCTAGCCAACAGACATGCCAGCGGTCACCGCCTGCCCGCACGGCGAGGTCATAGGTGCAACAATTTTAGCCCGCATGGGCTAACAAACAACCGCCCATTTAGCTTGCGGGCTTTTAAAAAAATGGTGGTCTGACACTTAGCTGACTCGTCCACCTGCTTTGACAGCCCTAGGGGTATCTCATGAAGATAAGAAATTTTCAAAAAAAATAAGATATGGAAAATACCTTAAGCTTCAGTAACTCCTTGCTCAATGCATTTTTTAGACCATCTGTTTCCTATAATTCCAAAAATGCTTACAAGTTTATCAACGAGCTTAGTGGTAACAGTAAAAGAGACATCTAGAGAGAGACCATACCTCCTGGGGCCAACCCTGAACTACAAAGACATCTAGAGAGAAACCATCCACAGTAGAAAAAGCATGAGCCTCTTGAATATTCAGATCAAGATCACCAAGCAAAGAAGTAAGCTGAAACATAAATCCATTTCTCACTCAAATAATCACAAAAGTAAAAGAAATAGCCATTCATCCTCTACATGACAGTCTGTAACAAAACATCACAAACCTGAGTAAGGAGTTTCGGCTTATCAATGGTTGAAACAGTGATCTCGTGCATTGGTCTGCGTGATAGAAAAGGATAACATCAGCAAACAGAGTTTTAGAAATAAACATGAGACTACAGAAAGCTCAATTTAACAAGAAATCTAACCGAGAAGACAATGGTACATTTGCAACACTATCAACATCTTCAACAACTAAATTTCCCTGAGTAATGGCCTCAAAATTTGGAGAAGAACCGAATGTTGGAGGTGCAAGAACCCTTTTTAACAGGAAGAAAACACACATAATTAAAAGGAAATGGCAATGTTAAAAAATGGTTTCAGATCGATCTCAATTTCATAAAATACCAAATCCCCTACCCGTTTGGATTAGAGCTTTGCGCATCTTCCTCCAACGCAGGATCAGATTCAGGAGAATTTCTAGGAGAAACCTGCAAGGGAGAGGACCAAAGAAACCAATTAACGAATAAAAAAGCAAAAAAAAAAAAAACCAGGCTTACGAAGCTTTCAATATCAACACAGTAAAGTAGAATTGGCTCAAAGTTTTGATTACATGTACACTACGAACATCAAACACAGGCCTAGTTGCAGGATCTTCCGCCAATTTAAGCAATTTCTGATGTGTGAGAACATCTTCAGCCCTCTCAACTTTAACATCGAGAGCATATCTGGACAATGAATTAATCCCAAATTGACAAATCCAGAAACGATAAAATTGGGGAAAAAAAAAAGATGAATGTAAGATACAGACACGTGTTACGAAACAATGAAGATCATCAGATTCTGTCAACAACTTAATAATTTCGAATGAGTCCGTAAAGATCGGTCGCTATCGATGAACATATGCGAAGTTTGAAAAGCAAAACGGAATCAAAATTGTAAGATTCTGGAATCTTCTACCTCCTATACTAAAATCCAATTTGATCAAATCCAGAGAAAAATCGGTAGCTATCGATGAACATATGCAAAGTTTGAAATCAAAAATTGAATCCAATTTCTAAGATTCTGGAATCTTCTACCT
>OVAW01000654.1:2247-12924 GCA_900406365.1 Heliophila coronopifolia | reverse complement strand
GGAAATACCCATTCGGGCGGGAAATTTGCCCAGCCCTAGCCGAGCCGCCATAATGAACTTTACAAAACAACATTTATTTGATACTATTAGGTTCTTAAAAATGTTTTAGCTTTTTATTAAAGACCGTTCAATGTTTTTTTTACAAATTTGTCAGACTAGTTATAGAAAACCAACTAAATAATAACAATTTTTTTGGTCAAGAGACTTCAGCGCTAACCAGGGGTGGATCCAGAGAAAAAATATTGGGGCACTTTAAAAAACAATATATTTAACAAAAAAAAATTAAAAAGGAAAAATACACATAAAAATACAATATAAAAACTTTCTATAAACAATAATATACTGATCTTATAATAAATGTTATATACGTTAATTATACACGTAATAGGAAAAAACTCAATTATATATATATATATATATATATATATATATATATATGGTATGATATGTTCACAGTATACGTATTGAGATTAAAAATGTAAAGGTAGAATAAATAAATAAAATATCTCCGATAGATTAAACTAATGGGGCACAATTCTAAAAAAAATATATTACAGTGCAAAAAATGATTTTTTCAAAAGTTCGATGGTGGCCTAGACACCCACCGCTTCAACGATAGCTCCGCCCATAGCGCTAACCCTTTTGGCCAATTAAATGTGAGCTTTCCCTTTGCCTTAATAATAACAATATTATTATTATACTATAAAAAAGAAGAAGAATAAGGATTACACATAATTGATATATTGATTTATATCACACTATATATGAACTATTATATATATATATATTACTATAGGTTTAACATAGTGGGGTTTTTTTAGGACATTCAACTGGTGCGGTCGAACATGATCCATAATTTTGAAGGATTCTATATATTAAAAAAATAGTCATATGTTAATATTAATAATAAATATTATTTTCGATAATCTTTTTTTTTTCTTTTTATATTTAAATTCTTATTGATTTATACTGAATATTTGATTACATTAACAAATTAGAAAGAAATTAACTAAAAAGATAAACTATTAGTGATAAATTTGGAAAAGCAAATATTATTTCTTTCAAATTATTAAAATAGAGTTAATAAATGGAAAGAACGAGAAAAATGAAATTAAGATAGAAAATAATGTTAATTAAAAGATTTAATAAATAGTTATTTTACACCGTAAATGTAGAAATTTTTTTATAATTGTAAAAGATCTCATGAAAATTCAAATATTTTTTTAAAAAGGTTTTTTTGCAAATATATTGATATTATTTTCATTCACAAAGGAACAAAATTAAGATTACAATATTATTTTTTGTGTCTCACTATAATTGTTTTTTTCCTCGAAATAGTGTATCTCTTATTAATTTTCTACATATTAGTTATATGTATATTTTTTATTTATTAAAAAAATATATCGAATGCCTAATTTTTTTTCGAACATGATCTCTACAAAGTTTGAGACGACTCTGATTCAACAACTTATACACTCGAAGTCGGATAGCATAATGTGCTTCTTTTCCTATTTTCTTTTTGCATTCAAAAGTTTTGTCGTGTTCGATCTAACTAGTAAAATAATATATTTTTTTACTTTCCGCCTCCCATGCGTTAGCAGAAACAAAATTAAAATTTAAAGTCTTAATTTTTTTTAAAACGTAATTTAAATCTAATATAAATATTAGGAAAAACAAATTGTGGCACATATGTTTCTCCTAGTTATACTCATACTCTAGTTACGAGTTAGTATTAAACTATGAAATAGTTCATTAGATTCTGTTTTTCACTATTCGGTTTTTAATGCGTAAATAAGGAAATCTATTGAACCTACTTAGTTTTAATTGACAATAAATGTTGTTAATTCAGATTATCTATTCTCTATATATAGTTTGACAATTAATGTATTCTATCCCCATAGCAAATATTCCAAAAAAAAGCAGTATATATATATATATATATTTATTTGATCTTCATTACACATTACAAAAATCTATAAAATATCCTAACATATATCGTGCATCATTAATATTGGCGTATAGTAATTAATTGATTTCTTTTTTTTTGTTATAAATAATTAATTGATTTCCTATAGTATAATATGATAATTTCTGTCCTTGCTTTAGAAATTGATAAATAATTAATAATTGTTTAAAGTCCTATGATTAACAACATATCAAACATAAATCATTAATGTAACAGAAAATGAGGCATATTGTCATAAATGGAAACCACATAAATATATTCAATTTTAATTTGGTAGCTGAAATAATGTTAAAAAAAGTGCGTTTTTTATAATTGAAAATGGTTTAAATATTAATTATCATAGTAGCAGTAAAAATGGTTTGTAGAAAGAGTAGATATAGGTTAAGGAGAATAAAAAATTTAGGTTAACGTCAAAATAAGTCGAATGTGGAAACAACACATCTATAACTAAGAGAAGGGTTTGCGGTTACCAAACTCAAAGCACATTTGAGTCTTATCTCTCTCTCTCTCTCTAAGACATATACATAGAGTTCGATGGGTGAAGAAGAGCAAGGAGTGAGAGTAATATTAGAAGAATGGTCACCGGTTATGGTCATGGTCATATCAAACTTAGCCATGGGTTCGGTAAATGCACTTGTCAAGAAGGCTCTTGATGCTGGTGTTAACCATATGATCATTGGCTCTTATCGAATGGCTATTTCCGCTTTCGTTTTGACCCCCTTTGCCTTNCTCTTATCGAATGGCTATTTCCGCTTTCGTTTTGACCCCCTTTGCCTTTTTCTTGGAAAGGTTTTATATGTTTACATATGTTTTTGTTTAGTTTTATAAAACTATATATATAGATTATTTTTATTGTTAATAGGAAAACAAGACCGGCAATAACGTTTAGACTATTGGTCGACCATTTCATCAGTGGTCTGCTCGGGTAATTAAATTGTCTTAAAAAAAAAAAAAAATTGAATTTGTCCTTATAATTTGTCGTCCATTTTCAATTTATTACGTTGATTTTTATTCTCTCATGTTAAGAATGTTTTCCTTTTAAGTACAATGCAATAATCATAAGCTCTAATTATTTTTTTAATTTATTTTTTTGGGGTTAAATGAGCAGGGCAAGTTTGATGCAATTTTTCTTTTTGCTTGGACTGTCGTACACGTCAGCAACTGTATCGTGTGCTTTGGTAGGCATGTTGCCTGCAATCACCTTCGCCTTGGCTCTTATTTTCAGGTTCTGATGCAATGCAACCATCTAACTTTTTTTTTTAATTCTTCTTTTTTGTCAACATTAATTTAGGTTCTTTATTAGTATACTCTTTTATTAAAGATATTTTATCCATAATATACTTTTAATTAATTATTGTACCAATACAAAAAAAAAGTATTACCAACAATATTTTGTAATTAATTGATCATTGTGCATTTTGATTATGATTTCCATTAAATGACCTTTACTAAACGTAACTACATCCACCCTTTTTTATAGCTTTTCTTGGTAAAGGTCTTTTTTTCTAGATAGACGTCGCATTTTTATAAGTTTTGATAAAGTGATATGGAAACAAATAAAAATGCGATTCGTTCAATTAAATATTTATCACTAAATTGGAGTTTTTTTTTCCAATATCTTATAATACTTTTAAAAGTTTGGCTAACCAAAATATAAGCAAATATATTACAAACTTAATATCAAAAGAACAAAACTTTTTGCAAATAAATTTTTTTTTTTTTGTACTTACAATAAACAACTTATTTTGAGATATTACTCTTGTTCTTGATAAATTATCTCGAATTAAATTACAAAAAAAAAATATTTCGAATTTATTACACACACGCATATATATATATTTACAACGTTGTCTAAAAACTTTGAATTTCAGGACTGAAAATGTAAAGAATCTAAAGACGAAAGCAGGAATAATCAAAATGATGGGAACACTAATATGCATAAGTGGAGCGTTGGTCTTAACATTTTACAAAGGCCCACAAATACCAAACTCTTACTCTCACCCAGAGGCTCTTCACCACAACAGCAAGAACAATCAAGACAACACTAAGAAGTGGCTTTTGGGATGTCTCTGCTTAATCATAGGAACAACGTTAATGTCTTTATGGATGGTGTTTCAAGGGACATTAAACATTAAGTACCCTTGCAAATATTCAAGCATTTGCCTCATGTCGTTTTTTGCTGCCTTCCAATGTGCTCTCTTGAGTCTTTACAAAAGCAGAGACCTTAAAGACTGGGTCATTCTTGATAAATTCGTAATTTCCGTCATTATATACGCTGTAAGTTTTAAATTATCTACATATATAATACTATAGCAAATTAAATAACTTTTATGTGAATTATAAGGTTAGCATGTAAACAGTTGAGAAATTCATCTACTATAAGTTTACACTGACATTTATTAATATGAACTAAATTTAACTAAACAACACTAAGTTAATGGCATCCAACGTTTCTAAAATCATATATACTTCTATAACTGTCTTCAGATTATGTGACAACAACAACTAAAAATTTACTACTATGTTTGTCTATAACGACATGGCTCTAAGACTTCTATAAAGTAGACAACACGACAACCGAGTTTGGTCACATTACATATTATAAAAATACAAGTACATTATGCAGGGAGTGGTAGGACAGGCAATGTCGACAGTAGCAATAACATGGGGGATAAAGAAAGTAGGAGCTGTTTTCGCGTCAACATTTACTCCAGTTGTACTTATCTCAGCTACTCTTTTCGATTTCCTCATTTTACACACTCCTTTATACCTCGGCAGGTAATTTTTTGTTTTATTGTAATTTTATATATGTAAAATATCTTAAACTTGATTTTTGTTGCAGTGTAATAGGATCAGTAATTGCAGTAATGGGTCTTTACGTGTTCTTGTGGGGTAAGAAAAATGAAACGGATGCTTTTGTTAAATTGTCTCCTCGGATGGATAACGAAGACAAGACTGTTGTTAAAAATATCGACTCTATTTCTCCCGTTTAATCTTATTGACAGGAGTTGTTGTTTCTTGTTTGGTCTAGTGGCCAATTTATCCATGTCATCAATCAATCCAAGTATATAGGGATTGATCTCTAAAGTTGTTTAATACCATTAAGCTAGCCGAACAAAAAAAAAATGTTATTCTTATTATTACATATATTTTTAAAATAATTGTTTTAATGTTTAAGGAGATCGAGTATTCTGTATTCTTTTAAACAAAAATGAATATTTTAATTTAAGTATATTCTCAATGACACAACTTGTAACTTTTGTATTTAAGCATTTTTTGAAAAATGACTTGATTTTAATAAAGTTGTAGATAGTAGATCAGTGTGACTCAAAACACACCTTGAGGGAGTGATGCAGAAATAGATGCATTACATAATATGGAGAAAGATAAAGAGGATGTGAAGGAAACAGATTAAAATCTTGTCTCAGGGTCGTATAGCTCTGTTTGCAAGAGAGAGATTGCCTCAAAACTTTTCACCTCCTCAAACGGCAGATAATGTGAATGGAAAAAAGAGTGATATTGGCTCCTAATTTCAAGATTCAAGACCAAGGAAATGTTGTAGTAATGATAGGTGTTGAACCGGAAAAGAGTTAAAAAAAAAAAAAAAAAAACTAAACAAACATACAAGAGATGTTCAATGGAAGTAAAAGATGGGGAACACAACCAATCAAAGTGATGAAAAATTTAACTATGCAAGAGGCTTCGATTGGTAGGAGAAGCCTCAACATATGACACACTTTGAGGCAATATAGATCTAGTTTTTGTAAATTACTTCTGTTTTTTTTTCTTTTCTTTTCTATTGTCTATTGTCTGTTTTCTACCTCTGGATTCTGGTATATATACTGTCTGTAAGCTTAATGTATGGGCCTATGGCCCATTTCTGTCTTACAACGTATTTATTACAGTGTTCTCAATGAGAACTTATTTTGCATTTTCAGATTTTGCTAATATCTTAATTTGCGTTATTTGATTAATATTTTTCTTCTTCTTTGAAATAAATTATTTTCTTTTCGAGAAATTATTTCTAAAAATGCAGTGTAAACTAAAATTCATAATTTAATTGGATACATTTTTAGTTCATAATTCAGCATTCTATTAATCAAACTTTATATACTTTCGTCGAGTAGAATTCGTAATCTAACACTATAAGTTGCTAAAATGTTTTTCAAAACATGCACGATCGTGTTTATTAAATTAATAACTAGTGACAAAATTACGAAACCACAAAATTGACAAATTTGGAGAGAGAGAGATCCAAGGAAACAAGACTCTGAAGTGTTGTTGTGATAAGATGAGAGGGTTCACGTTTTTAAATGACAAGAGGAAGCGTCACTTTAGAAGAACCCCACCAAGATTTAACTGAAAATCCAAATCTAAAGATCCGATTTTAGATTTTGCAGAAGATATCTGAAAAAGAAAGAAATAGCCAGGTGGTCGCTTTGGCCGCCGCCCACACACTCCAAACCGGTCCCGGTCTAGTTAACGTCATTACGAACTACGGCGCGTGTATGTCAAGCAGCTTTCACCCTTTTCCTTTTTTTATTTAAATTCCAAATTCCAATTTAATGACTCACTTCCTCATGCACATATCTTTTTTTTTTCTTCATGCAGCTTCTATCTCTCTCTCTCTCGACGAATTCCTAATAAGGAATTTAAAGACTGGAATTAAGTTCTAAGGTTTATAATTATTTTTTATTTCTCGGGAGGGCAATCACGACTATATACAATTTTGTACTAATACAAAGAAACTAAATGAAATATTTAGTAACAAAAATTGAAGGGGAGTGAGAGAGAGAGAGAGACAAAGACAGAACAAAAGCCTGTGAAGCCTCAAACGGTATTTAAAGGGGACCAACTTTAAATGTGGGATGACTCTATGTCTCTATCCATCTCCATTTTATTACATTTGATTTGTCCATATATATCTCTATTTACCATTTCACATTTCCTTTTCTTTTATCCAAAACGCTCCCCTCCAAAAAAAAAAAAAATGTTTTGAGTAGTCATTAAACAAATTAGGAGAGATTGGAGGACTAGGGTTTATGTATATTATATACCTTACCACTTGTCTCGTATTGTTTATTCATCTTACAACGTGCTTCGTTGATTCTTATTCGTGGACCGTATTTGTCCATTTTTTTTATCTATCTATCTATCTATANTTCGTTGATTCTTATTCGTGGACCGTATTTGTCCATTTTTTTGTATCTATATATATATATATGCTCGTTTGGGTTCTTAGCAAATATAATATAAATTAATTAAAACTCCTCTTTGACAAGCAAGAAAAAAAAACTCCTAGACTTTGGGGGTATTTATATATTAATATATATACGACAGTTGTTGCCATCACCAACATCCAAAAACCTCCTTCATGCATTTCGACGACTCTGTTTTTGCACCTACTTCTGATAACGACCCATCTCTCTTTTCACACGATATATCAAATTTAAAAAAAAAAATGGGTTCTATAATTTATATATATTTAAAAAAAGATTTTTTTTTTATATTTGACTAGGGTTCATGAACTACCGCTTTATTTGCATGTGATAAAAGATAATGACCTTTACTATATATATATATGAAAAATCTCCCACACACATTTCCATATTAATTGTTACTATACAATTATATCGCTATTTTTCCTTATACTATAGAGTGTGTGGGTTTTCATCCAAACTACATTTACCAATTTTTGTATTTAGTAAAAATCGGTAGCTACCTACCACCGAAAAATACAATATATAAACCACCGGAAATACAAAAAAAAGAGAGGTTAAAATCATAGTCCTTTGGTTACTTGTATTTCTACATTATAATAATTTGTAATGATATTATAAGTGTATGGTTATATGATTTTTAACCAAAAATACCACATAATGTATGTTTACCATTTAAAGTCCCCTACAACTTTAGTAAAGACGATTCCTGATCATTTAAAATCACATTCTCAGATTTTTTTAACCCTGCTAAAATCAAAGTATGTATTACTTTTCCAAGTTGATATTTATTAAAATGTACATTTGGTGATTGCCTTTATATATGTTTTTAAATAGTAAAATATGTTTATTTTATAATAGATTATGAATTCAATCAACAATCATAAAAAGGACATAAATCATCGATTGTCATAGTATTAATTAATGACAATAACGGCCCACAACTAAAAGTTTTATTGACAGAGCAGCTTTTACATACCACCAAGTTGTTAGCATTTCTCTGGCTATAAGACACAGTACGTTGTATACAAAAGGTTAAAATTGACAAAATCCCAATGGCCTAAGGTCCTCCAACTTGAAAAACACATACACAAACCATATAAATATGAATAATCAATAATGAAAATAGGTGTGAAAAAGATCGTGAAGTGTGGGGATGCAAACCCTAGAGAGAGAGTAGTGAGAGGTGGTCCTTACTCTATTGCAATTCGTTAAATAGTAACAAATGTTTTTTATATATTGAATGAATGTTAACAATTTGCTTTTCTTTTTTTCTTTCTTGCGGTTCTCTTTAAATTAAAGAGCGAGGCTGCTTGCAGGCCAACTTTTTTCCAAACCATACTTTATAATTATGTAGACAACATATATATTAACAGATCCGTTATCCCATATGATAACCGTTATTTATCTACTGTTCAAGAATTTACAAATTATATTAATATGAATCGATTTTGAAGAAAATAAAAAAATAAAAAAATCCAAAATAGAAATGGACACAGATCCTACTGAACCAATACGTATTAGATTCGGTTTTACTGTGATTGTTTTATTGTAAGTGGTTGTATAAACCAATAATTAATCTAATTACGCAATTAGTCATTCTCGAAGTTTGGTCGAAAAGTGTCATTCGACAAAATTATGATATTACATGAGTTTTCTGCATGTGCTTATCAGTTGATTCATATGTTGTGACTAACGTATAATAATATACTTCAAAATGATAATAAATAATTTCGCAGAAATAATATCTGCATGAGCGTGACAGATTTGGATATTTTACTGCTGTCTCAAAACATCCAAAGTCATGGCAAATAGTAAAATCAACGCCAAGACAATTCGGTCTAGAGACCCACTCCAAGCTTTTGCTTGAAAAATCAAGTGTCCAAAAAAAAATATAACACTTTATTTGGTAGTCAATTAGTCATTATCTGGATGTTTACCCGGAGGAGAAAATCTAAAAAATAGAGGGATCAATTGTGATTGTATGTATGTATAGCCGATGTAGTGCAGAAAACGAAACAATAAATCATGCTCTTTTTGAATGCCCTCATCGGTACAAACATGAGCGCTATCAAATATACCCTCAAACCCGAGAATATTTCTAATGCAGTCGATTTTCACAAATCTTGATTACTTATTTTGGAGAATTAGTAAAGAAGCATTAGAAACATATGGTTTTCTATGGATTTTATGGTGTATATGGAAAGCTAAAAATGATAAAGTACATAACAATATAGATCGGGATCTGTGAGATATCTTGCAAATAGCAGATGTAGATGCATTATTGATGGTTTTTGGAAGGATACATACCAATTTACAGGACTGGGATGGTAATTCACACATAGAAGAGAGGAATGATGCATCATGAGTGCAAGAAATGTAAGAAGGAGCCTGNATTGATGGTTTTTGGAAGGATACATACCAATTTACAGGACTGAGATGGTACTGCACACATAGAAGCGAGGAATGATGCATCATGAGTGCAAGAAATGTAAGAAGGAGCCTGACACCCCTTTATGCAATACTGTAAGAAGGCCCTACCATGGGCACGGATGTGCATGGTGGTTCAAGAAGGAAGATCAGTAGCTTTCGCAACGGATTGCTAAGAACTAGTCAAGATGATAACTTCTTCTTTTGAGTGGCCAGCTTTCACGACTCACCTATAAGAAATAGAGAAGCTAAAAATCTCGCTATCTACCTTCACCATAATGCAAATCAAAAGAAACTACAACTTAACGGCGGACAACCTAGCCACGATTCTACCAAACTGAAGATGATTATGACAAATCTAAATAAATTAATATGATAATTAATTACAAAATTTGTTTGTGTAGTACAAATAAAGGTTAAACTTGCATCGTCGCTATCCGAATATATTTTACATACATAAATACATAAAGATATAATTGCGTAATTTTCAAATTGTTTTGGTGTAATTGATGCAAGTATAGGATTATGGACCACATAAAAACATAGACACATAAACCACCAAACCTACTTTCCCCTTGTGATCTGTAATTACTTTTATACGAAATTATTTATGTGTGTGTGTGTGTTTTTTTTTTGCTTACATAGAGATTACCAAATCTTCATTAGTTAATTCCTTCTTATAACAGTATTAGACTGCTAGTCCACGTGACTCTCTCTGACATGATAATATTGCTAATTAAACCAAATTTGATATTATTACTGCAATTGATCATAGACTATCATTGGCATGATTTTTATATACACATGTTTAAATAATTATGACATGCCAACAAAAGGTAAGGATTATAGTTAGTTGAATGTAATAAAATGTGTGCATGTATATCATTTGTTTTGATTTCTTCATATATATATATGAAAAATGTGTAATCCTTTTGTGATATATACATAACATACATAATATATGCTAGTAATGACTACTTAAGGACGGAAATTTTGGGGATTAAAAAAAAAAATTATCACAAAAATATTTACATAATTTTTTCTTTATACATATAAAAAAAA
>OVAW01000649.1:0-12955 GCA_900406365.1 Heliophila coronopifolia | reverse complement strand
CAATTTTGAATAGTTTATGTTTTTTCGGTCCAAAATCGAATAGTTTGTGTAGTTAATAGATAAAATTTGTTTGTGTAGTTTTTAGATAAAATTTGATGAACCGGGCATTTAACAGAATTTTTCCCTATTTTCATTATTAACAAATTACAATTTAACTTAATCACTTATCTCTTTCTATCATAAAAATTTAACCATCAAAACTATAACACTAGTAATAATATATATATATATATATATATATATATATATATATATATATATATGTATTATTTTCTAGATTTTGTTGAATAATTTTAGAACATATAAATGTGTTTTTTTTTTAGAAAACATATCTTTGTAACATAAAAATCAACTTGACACAATTAAAAAACAAAAATTTATTTAATATTGAGTTCATTATATATATATATATATATATATATATATGTGTGTGTGTGTGTGTGTGTGTGTGATTTTTGTATTTCAACATTAGCTGAACTGAATAAAGAGCTGGGAGTAAGAAAAAAGTTTTAAAAATGTCATTATTCCCAAAACTTTTTTTTTTGTGTCTTTTGCTTATATTTTACTAATATTTTACTTTTGTTTTTCTAATGTTTTACAAATGTTTGATAATCTTTCACTTCTATTTTCGGTTATAAGTATGAATATTTCACCTTCGACTTTTGGCTTCCAAACATCAATGATAAATTTTGTGCCCAAAAATCTCCCTCTACGGGAAAACATTGCAACATGCTAAACACGATCCAACAAAGTTGAAAATTGTAAATAATTTGTGTCGGACAAACATTAAATTTAAAAGTGTTTATATGTATAAGTACCTCGTGGTTGTTTGATCCGTAAGAGTCGCCCAGGTTCAAGAAACTTTGAAGAGATTTGGCTCTCGAGCTTGCCCTTCTTGTAGTAGATGAACAAATCTTCAAATGATTAGATAACTAAATAAACTTGTGATTGATGTTTAACATCCAAATTAAGCTTCTAACTATCTATGCATTAACATATTTAAGTTGTTATAGTTCAAAATAAAGAGATAATATATAAATTGGTTTTTGATTAAAAAAGGGTTTTTTTTTGTTTTGTTTTTAATTATGAAACAAAGATAGAATAATTAATATTTGGGATCAATTCCCTTCTACAACATTTTTAAGGGTTTTTGCTATTTAAGTAAGTGAAGGGTATTTTGACGACTCCCTTCTACAACATTTTTTTTTTTACGACAAAAATAAAATGTAAGTGAAGGGTATTTTGGAGTTTTCACACCTACACTAGATATAGAATTTTCTAGGTGTTAAATTCAATTTAACGGACATTAAATCTTCTAGTAAATTTTCAATTTTTGAAAATCAAACTATTACAATTTCGTGTATTATTTCGGAAACGCGATAACTTTGTATAGTTTTAGAGAAAAAATTGGGCGGTGTATGTATTATTAAGGCATTTTTCCTTTTTTTAGAAAACAATCTCAGATAAAAGATATGCAAATAAAGTTTTTGGGTGCAAATTAAGAGTCAAACCAGTTTCTTAAAAATAATTCGAAAGGTCGACAAAAAAAAAAACAATTTGAAAGTTTAAAAAAATATAAATTTGAGGAAAACTTAAGCAAATAAAAAAAAATAAATGATTAAAATCGAATAGTTTCTGAGAAAATATTTGAAGGAAAATTAAACAATATATACAAAATATGTTTCTTAATGATTTCAATTGAGCGTTTATATATTTGTTTTTTAAATTATGAATACCCGTGCCCAATGTTGGATACCCTGTAAACTTATTCAAATAAAATATATGATAATTGTATTTTTAATATTAAACGCAGCTAAAAAATTATTAAAAATTCGGACAACAAAATCTACTAAATTAATAAAGTATACACCTCTGTTGCTTTGACGCCAGATCGGGGGTTCGAACCCTGGTTGTCTCCAGTGGGAGAAACTAAGTAAACCAGTTGTTCTATGGTAAAAAAAAAAAAAAATAAAATAAAGTATACATATGTATTTTGGCAACTCAATAATGATTCAACTAGTTTCATTTACATTTGTCTCCTTGATATTTCATGTTACAAATATGAGTCATATAGAAAATATTTTTTTTTACAATAAATTAATTTATTTATAAAAATAATAGTTAATTATTATCTACAGTAAATATTTTTTTCTTCGTAGCATTTTTCAATTTTTTATTCACCTCGTATTAACAAAATTATTATTTATTTTAGTTACCAAATTAGATCAATATTAGATTATTTTTCTTAATGTGTGCAAAATTATTACAATTTGTATAACCTATTTTGTTGTTACTTGTAAAAAAATGTAAAACAGACATTATATATTCTAGTTTAAAAGGTTATAGAATGTTTATTTTGGTTTTACATTTTTCATAATAACAATGTTATTTTCTCCTAAATAATAAAAAAATCGAAAAATAGCTATGAAGAAAGTAATATATATGCCGAAAAAAGAAGATAATATATATGAGTTTTTTTTTTGGTTGAACGATAATATATATGCTTAAAAATGGAATGTTTACATTTAGGATGAGAATGAAACGTAATTAATAATGTCGATGAAATATAATATGAATCTTTAATAATAATATCAATGCAATATAATAGGTGGATACAAGTGGTTTAGTGGTTGTCATTTCAATTTCTGTACAATATAACCGGGATTCGAACTCATAAATTTACATTGAAGAAAATTAAAATATAATAAAACTAGAAAGTAAACTAATAGTAATAATAAAAGAAGCAATGAAATATGAATCTTTACTAATCATATCAATGCAAAAAAAAAAAAAAANAAAAAAAAAAAAAAAAAAAAAAAAAAAAAAAAAAAAAACATGAACGTTTATGAAAAATTGTAATGGAATCTGAAAATTGTTACTCCAAAAATATTCTTGGGGAATTAACACAACTTTTTTTCTCAATGTGATAATTTTTTTCTGTAATATTTGTTTCCTTTAGTTATGAAAATAAAACTAAAATTGGTTAATATAGTATATCTCAACTATTAGAGGTTTGAACCCTCAGCGGGTAAGAGGGGTACAGGTGGTTTAAAGCCACCAAGCTAGCCGACAAAAAAAAAGTATATCTCAAATATTAAAAAAATTGAGACATCCTTTTTAACATATACTGTTAAAAATTTTCAATTATATTCAAAAAAATAAAAATACAGAAAACCTAGAAATATATTTTTAAAATATTTTCAATTAATTAAATTTCACCAAAACATTTTATAATATATTAAATATAACAAATAAAATAGCAAAATCAAACAGCGTAGAATTGTACTTACTGTTGGATTTAATTAAAGTAAAGATTAAAAAAAAAGTTTATACGAGATAAATATATATCTTTTAATAAAAAATTGAAATTTTTTTAGTGAAAATTTTTAGTATATATTTGATCGTATTATTTAAATTTGATTTAAATCTTGTTTATTTATTACAAACACAATAGTTTTTCTATTAGTATATTACAAATTTTTATTTTTTTTATTTTTTTTCCATGTATTCCTCTTTTAACTACCATTTCAACCATTAACATTTTCAGCTGATAATTGTTACGCCACTAAATAGTGGAACAATTAACGTAAATTTTTTTTTTCCAAAGTAATAGTTTTCTTATAGTTATAATTTAGGGTGAAATGCAAAAAAAACCCTAACTAATTTCAATTTAATGTGTTTTCCCCTAGTTTTAATGGGTGTTTATTAAAATACCCAACTTTGAAAAACTGTGTAAATAATCCCCTAAATTTAACGTCTGTTAAATTGATAACGGACGTTTCATTAAGTATGAAATGATTTCGTTTTGGGTTTTTCTTCTCTCCTACTTGCTAAATTCCCAATTCACATCTCCGGAATTCTATTCAAAAACTCAATCTTGGCCACACCATAAAAGCAATTTGACAGGTAAAGATGCTGATTTGGATCTTACAAGAAAAGCACGAGTAGAAGTAGAAGCAAAGTCATTAGAAGAAGTAGCAGACAGAGAACACATGTTCGAAAAGGTTGCGATTCCCAACAACGTTGGGTTTAGGGAAACTAAATTGACTCGAGATCCCTAAGAAGTACGTGGAGAGATACTTCCCTTTAAATTCTTCCTCAAACCATAAAAGTCTGTTTTTAAACTTTTAAAGGCAACTCAGGTCAACTTTGGAGGTTCTGTTACTCTTACTGGAAGAGTAACCAAAGCTAAGTTACGACAAAATGTTGGAGTCGTTTCGTTAAAGACAAAAACTCTTCGACGGAGATATTGTCTTTTTCCAATTTCTATAGATGTGTCAGAGATTCAGAAACTGACAGTCGTTTTTTTTCTATCGATTGGAGGGGACGGCCTAATGCGGTAATGCCTCTGACTCCCTGAGAATCCGACTCACTTTGCTACCGGATCATAGAAAGAAGGAATTCCACAGCAGTTTCTGATCCCTTAATGATTGAATCTGTCCCGGTGATCCCTAAACCTAGTATATATCAACAACTTTAAAAAATATGCGATGAATTCTTTTAAAAACTCAGTTTTATTATTTTAAAAACTAAAATACAACAAACTAAAAATATGTTTTTTAAAATTTCACTAAAACAATTTAAAATATATTAACTAAAACAAATATAACAACGTAATCAATCAGGGTGAAATTTTACTTACAGTTAGATGTGATTAAAGTTATGAATTTTTAATATCTTATAAGAGATAAATATAAATTTTAACAAAAAATGTTTTCTATATTTATTTTTATTTTACTCTTTTTTTTTCATTTTATATTTTACTTTGTTTATTATATATTATGTCATAAATATCTCAAATCTTTTTTATTTATTACAAATATGTTAATTTTTTTTCAAATTTTCTATATGTTTACCATTTCTCTGAAAATTTTAATATTTCCTAGGATTCAGCTTTCAAATATGTTATTCGTCTTGTTCCTTTGATTTCTCCTATTCAGCTTATTCCCACTTTGACTACTATTTTTATCCTAATTTTGGATTCTATAATTACATTTCCTCTTAATTCCAAGTTTGGTATCCCGAAATAACTCTCAAATTTACAAGTATCTGTGATTTTTATTTTTTGTATTCATCAAAGCCATAATGGTGAGGGTACTTTATGTGTTCATTGTTTTAACCATTCTTTCCAAGAATCTAGTAATCTCTCAAGCCACTTCTCGTGTCCCTTTTCACGAACCATCCGTTGAAGATCGCTTCCAACAATGGATGACTAAATTCTCAAAAGTCTATAAAGATGAATCCGAGAAAAAAATGAGGTTTGAAGTTTTCAAGAAAAACATTGAACGTATTGAGGATTCCAATAAAAGAGAGAGAAAAAACTACAAAGTTGGTATAAACAAATTCACAGATTTAACTTCAGAAGAGTTTCTTGCTACCCACACCGGTGGTTTAATCGACATTGACTTATGTTCCCGATTTAACGTTACTTGTTGAAAATAAATGTTCAAAGGTTGCTAGAGTGTGATTCAAAGTTTGTTAGTTGAGTTTTATTAAAAGTTTATTTACTTAATTTTAGTAATTATGTAAGTCAATAAATAGACACTTTTATCTTTGTTTCAATTAATAAAGTTTTCAAGCATTGACGAAGTTCTCTTTTTTAATCTCTCTTTTCAATTTTATATCAACATTAGTTTAGTGGAATTGAAAATTCTAGAGTAACGATGAAGTTGTAACACCTATAAAATATCAAGGACAGATTTGTAGTAAGTTTGATTGAATTATACTGATGGATTAACAAGAAAAATGTGGGTTTGTGAGGAATCATGCAATGACATTAATTGGATTTGGAGTGAGTGATAAAAATGTTAAGTATCATGCCACAACAAACCGGTCCATTAGCCTAAATTCCATTAAAAAAACTCATCGTCGAAGCGGGAATTGAACTGCTAGTACACTCTAACCACTAGACTAAGAACACTCGGCATTTCATTTACATAACTATATCCATAATTAACTAAACAAATCATTAACTTATGATTCTATAAAGCAATTTTCTAGCAATCAAAATTTTATTTTTTCCAAAACCAAAAATGATTAAAATTACACTAAAATGCATTCATACAATTTTTTTCTCACTCTTTGTAATATTTGCAGATATTGAAGATATAAAACTGTATACACAACGATAGAAATTCTTGAGCAAGTAAGTATTTTTTTTCAACAAAATTAAATGTAAAATAAATATTGTTCTTAATGTTTTACATAGGATATATTATACACATTGATCATTATCATAAACCAATATTTAAATTACACAAATTTCTACTAATTTTTCAAATTACAAAAATACATTATATTGATTGAATACTTTTTACTAAAAAATAAAATATACATTATATAGATATACAGCTTTGCGCAAGAAAAGAAAGATATACAACTATCATTAAACAGGTATTACAAATAATTATTTATTATTTTCAGCAACAAATACATAGATACAAATTCTCACCCATCTCTATTTTTCCATTTTTTGAAAAAGAAAGTTGTGCAATGCTTGTCATCTTTGTTGCTTCTATACCGTGAACGGTGTTCGAAACATGGGTGTCTCTAGTTGAGAGAAACTAAGTAGGAATTAGTTAACTACTAGAATTGATGGTAAAGAAAATAAAAATAATATACTAGCGGAGAAACCGCTCTCTTAAAAAATTGATGAAATTACTTTAAAAAATATATATATAAATAGGAAATAATAGAAGAAAATAGGAGTTGAAGACAAGTGATTTAGTGGTTGACATCTTTGTGTTTCTACTCAGTAACCGAGTTTGAACTCAACTATTACTAGTTATATAGAAAAAGTGTTATATAAAAATAAAACTGAACTAACGCTTTTTGTAATCCCAACAAATCATAGTATCACACCAACTCTAATTTTATAAAAAAAATAACTAAATTAGACAACATTTATTTCAAGATCAAAATTTATCTTTTGTTGGACTATATCTACCCAATCCGGTATTCTCTCATGGACAGTATGGCAATATCAATGGTTAAATCTAAAACTGTATTAATAGTTCTCATCAGTGACAAATAGGTAAAACCACAAAAAATGAATGTTTTTAACAAAGAAATTTTTCAAAACATTTAAATTCAAGACGTTTAGAATATTTATTTCTAATTTTGTTGTAAGAAATATTATTATTCATATTTTTAAAATCAATTAATCCCGCGCATGGCGGCGTGGATTATTGTCTAGTTTATAATAAAAATAAACAAATATGGGAATCCTTGTGCACAGATTTTAATAAAAACACGATTTTTTTTTTTTTTTTTTTCAATCACACGCCAGATTTTAATAAAAACACGTCAGATTTAAATATTATAAAATATATCCTATACTCTTAATTCTTAATTGACATGATATACTCCTAAAAAACTGATGCCTACAATGAACGCTTTATTTTTTTCAACCCAGAGTCCGGACCTGCTTCCATGCATAGATAACAGCTTCTAGATGAATTATCTTACGCAATAATATTTTTAAATGATATAACTCTTTTCAATTTTTTTCTTAATCTCTAACTCAACTTTACCATTGCATAAAGGACTCGAGATCGGAAACAATTGAAGGGATTGCGGGAATTTGAACATTCGAACTACGCAGCGAGTTATGGCACAAGCTCAAACACTTGTTCATCCGCTCGAACAAAAAATATATAATAATATAGCTGATAACATTCAAGCATTTTAAGAGCATCCAAGCTATGCAATATATATGATATAACTATTTCAGCGTCTAATGTTTCATTAGCGTGTGTGATCTTCATAGGGAAGCTGAAGGTGTTGGACAGTGAGTCAGTTCAGGTGATATTCGAGCCTCCGGAACTGAAGGTAGGATCTCTGGAGTTTAAATACGGATTTGAAAGTGAAGTGAAGCTTCAAATCACATACGTTGGGATACTACATGAGTCCTACTTAAACATAAACATTGGGATTTTGGAGTTCAGGTCGAATTACCGATATGTCTATGCTAAAGTACATTGGGTGGAATTAAGTCCTTGCATAAGACGAGATATCTTTTATTCATGCACACTAACAACATGAAAATCCAAAACTAGTAAATAGTTCTCATAAATTCCATCTTTTTCTCATATCTTATACATTATACAGATTTTACCAATAATATGTCGTTTGTAATATTATATTACATGAAAATTGAAATTCATTTACCTCATAACACAAACTCGCCAAAAAAAGAAAAAAAAAAAAGAAAAAAGAAACATATCAGAAATGTCAGCAAAGAACTCGTTGGAGACATTGAAGATATCTTTGATCTCAATCTATAATTTTTTTTTTTTTTGTAAAGATTTTAGTAGAACATATTTTCAAAGAAAAGACATACTCGTGAAAAAAAGACATACTCAAATGGTTGAGAACTTACGGTAATAATCATAATAAATATATAATAATTTAATGGTGAAAATCCGACGGAATCAGGACGGAAAAAGGTTGGAATTTGTTACCTAACCTTGCTGAAAGAAGACGGTTCATCTCCTCAGATTGGAGGGGAAAAAGAGTCAATAACCCTAATAGGCATCAGCAAACGGTGGCTCACCGGAATCAGAGAGTATAGTAACGATAAAAGCTTACAAATTTACAAAATTTTGGTTGAAAGAAGCTAAACCAAGAATAAAAGGATGTAATTGAGCATAGCTGTAAAGAGAGTATAGTAACGATAAAAGCTTACAAATTTACAAAATTTTGGTTCAAAAGGATAAAAGGATGTAATTGAGCATAGCTGTAAAGAGAACATCTGAAGTAGACACAGAGCAATTCCTGCTGAGCTTTACATCAGAACATTGGACTGCAGAAACTGGACGCCAATAGCTGGCTTTTTCGATTTTTGTTAAATACAGTGTATTATTTATTTCTAATTTTNCAGTGTTTTTTTTTTTTTTTTTTTTTTTTTTTTTTTTTTTTGTGATACAAATTAATGCGTAACGGGTTTGTCTTTGACAAATAAAATTTAATATTCCCAGATGGGTTAAAAAATATATATATTACCAAATTATCAACTACCCTTGATATTTTAACTTCCCCAAAAAAGAAAATTTTCTTTAATTATAAATCAATTAAGAAACATTAAATTGTGTAAAAAAAAAAGAGAATTAAAATAAGAAACTTCCTTTGTTAAAAAAAAATAAACTTCTAGTTTTACTTCCGTAAAAATTACAATATACTATAATATAAAGCTAATCTCATAAGTAATGCTGATATAAAATATCCAAAGCTTATACATACAAACAGTGATTATTGTTTTACAAGTACAAATCACAAAACCAAACCCTTCGGTCCTAAAATCCACTAATCAGACAAATAACAAACAAACCAAATGTCAACGTGGAATAGGGAGTAGAATGATTAAAGAATCAGACTTTCAGGGTAAAGTAAAATTGTTTAAACACAAGTAGTAAAAATTCAACAAAGATGATTAGGGATGTTATATTGGGTATGAGTTAAATGGGTACATAGTGGGTATGTGTTATTTTAAAAACCCATTAAGACCCATTTAACTCATTTTTTTCTTAATGAGTCTAAATGGGGACCCTATAAGAAACGTTATATGATGAGAAACGTTACTAATGTTTTTGGGCTGATACGAGTTTTCTCCATTAGCTATCCTTACCGACGTCGTTATCATCAGTCGCAGTGGCTGATTCCGGTGGGCCACCGTTTCCTTAAAGAAGACGGAAAAACCTTCGAAAAAAATTTGTATTTTCTTTAGGGTTCTTCAGATTTAAGTATATTTGGGTTTATTAAGAAATTTCAATTTTTTTTTGTTTCCGGGAAGCAACGGGTTAAGAAAAATCATATTTCATTACTGTTGTTGATCTTGATAAAGTAATCAGACATGAATGTATTGATCTTGATCTTCCACTTTCCTAAGAAATTGAACTTTTCTGATTTGTTGTGTTTGTAGAAGAAAAGAAAAAAAAAAGAGATAAAAAACACAAACCCAATAAGAGAAAAAAGGATGAGAATATTTGATTTTTTGTCATAACTCAACTTCTACTATTCTTCATGTAAAGCTGAGAAAATGTGAAATGATGTTTAAAACGAACTTAAAAAAAAAAATATTCGTCAAACACTTTTTAATTGATCAACAAATTATAATAGCTTTATTTCATTTAGTCACAAAAAAATCAATTTAAAAAAAAAAATTATCTCCGAGAATCTTACTCACACATTTTGTGAAAAAATAACGAACACGGATAGAAGAACAATGAAA
Source organism: Heliophila coronopifolia (assembly GCA_900406365.1). Taxonomy (NCBI): domain Eukaryota; kingdom Viridiplantae; phylum Streptophyta; class Magnoliopsida; order Brassicales; family Brassicaceae; genus Heliophila; species Heliophila coronopifolia. Next base: position 2,727 of record OVAW01000649.1, on the reverse strand, counting down.
TAAAAATAAAAATATAAAAGTAGGCAAAAATAAACATAGAAAAATGAGATTAAAAAAAAAAAAACAGAATGATTAAAGAAAGAAGGGAGGATTGAACGTTCTTGCGCTGAGAAAGAGAAAAATAAATAGTTTTTTCATTAATTTTAGAATTTACTATTATTTATTATAAAAAATAAAAAATATGGGACGAGTCAGACTTTAATAAAAACACGTCAAAATATAAATGCAAACTATATACTCTATTGTTGTAAGTTATTATAAAATAAAATAGANAAGACCCTTTCCTTTTAAATTGACTTTGTGCCCCCCCCCCCCCAATTATATACATAAGTTGATTACTAAAACATGCGCTTTATTTTTTCAACCCAGAGTCGGGCCTGATTCCTTACATTGATAAAAGTTTCGAGATGAATTATCTTACGCAATAATAATTTTAAATCTCAACTTTACCATTGCATAAAGGACTCAAGAAAACAATTGAAGGGATTGCGCAATTGATCATTCGACCTACACAGGGAGTTCTGGCGCAAGCTCAAACACTTGTCCATCCGCCCCAACCAACAATATATAATTATATAGCTGCTAAAATAGAAACATTTTCAGAGCATCCAAGCTATCCGACTGGTTTTAATGAAACACAATGTAGGATGGGTTCAATGCCCATGGGCGAGGCATGGTAATATCTGATGGCACACAGTTGGTCTTATAGCGTGCACACAATTATAATTTTATCTTTTGTAGATACATATTTTTTAACTTTAAAATTGTTACAATTAATTTACACTTCCTTGTCTTCTTAAAGGCTCAAAAGCTCAACTAACCTTCAAAGATAACATCATATGATACCATTTTGATTAACTAAAATTAGATTCTGTAAAATCAACATAGTCACCTATGAAACCATAAACCCTATGAAATCCCTAAAATTAGATCGGATGGTGAAATTACAAAAAGAGATAAAAATATTAATTGTAAAACTTAGGTTATTCAGATACAACAAAAACCTAAGAAATATACAGAGAAAATCGAATTTGATGAATTTATAAGCTTAAGCAAAATCCAAAAGTAACTTTCGAAGAGAAGACCTCCAAAAACCCAAGAAGATCTTAAATCATAAAATTGAAAAACTAACTTCGTTGATAGCATCAATGGAGGAAACTAAGATTTAGCAATCGAAACTTTCAACTTTTAAGGTTATTTTTCTTCAACTTTCAAATCTTCAATAGTACAACCGAGAAGAAACTCTTATATAGAGCTTTTAATACAAAATAATAGAAAATTTAATAAATGCAAAATAAAATCAAATAAAAGAGAATATAATTTAAGATTTATCTATGATATGTTCATTTGTATGGATATAAACTATTATTTCCTATCTTTTAGTAAAAATTTTTTTTTTTTATTTTACTATTAATTTTGCAAAAGTTTAGCAATCTAAAAATTATTAGTCTAAAATGTTAAATATTATATAAATAGTATAATTCAAAATCTATAAATAATTTATATTCTTGAAGGTCCTATCTAAATTGATTTAAGTCAATTTATAAAGAAAAGGTAAATTTTAGGACAAATTTTGAAAATACATAACATTCTAACTTAAAAAAGGAACCTTAAAAAACATTATTATGCAAAAAATAATTTTCTATGTATATAAAGTGTTATAATCTTTAGAAGGTTTTAATTAAAAATAATAAATATTTTTTATTAATATTTGGATTTTTTAAAAGTTTTTAATTTCTTTAAGATATTGTTCTTAAAATATTGAGAAATCAACTGAAAATATTAATTAATTTTAATTAAAACTCTCTAAAACTACAAGATAACCCTTACCGACCCACACTATCCCGTAATTTTAAACAAACAAACAAATCATTTCTTCTAATATAAATCTATTTACAAAATCCTAATATCTATTTGAACAAAGAAAAACCTCACAAATTCAAGTCGAAACTTTTTAATTTATTGAACAAAGAGAAAAGGACATCATAATATCAATCCAAATTCAATCTCCAAATGATTGATTCTCGGTTTTGGGTTTTTTTTTCTTTGTTTTCCAAAATCAATGTTGAGTTTTTTGTTGTGTAATTCACTTTTACATTTCAAAAATTTTAACTTGATTTAAGAATTTTACAAGTTTTATTTAAACTAATCATCATAGAAATACATTTAATATTTCTAAAAGTTTTAAAATTTTGTATCCGCGTATATTGCGGAAAATCATATAGTAGTATTATATTAACATAAAAATTATATCAATATTTTGTAGAAGCAAGAGAGATGGTAACTCGAGTTGCTTATAATGGCAAAAGACAAAATTATGAAATTCTTTAAGCAATTTAATAATACAATACAAATAGATTGATATAATTTTTAGTTTAACAGAAAACGTCACTAGGCTTCTGAAAATCTTATTAATGCGCAGAAAAAAATGTTAATATAGAGAGCTGAAACTGTAACAGAAAACATGGGTCTTGATTTGGAATCCACTAGATTCAAACACTGTATTAATGTCTAATTCAGCTTCAAAAAAAGTTTGATTCATTATGTAAAATAAAATAATAGGAAATATAATAAATGTAAAATAAAAGAGAATATAATTTAAGATCTATCTTTTATTCTCAAAAATCTTCAAAAGATAGAAATCTTCTTACAAATCTCAAATAAAATATCTTTTAAGAATATTCAAAGATTTATTCATTATGAGAATCACATAATATATATATATAT
>OVAW01000648.1:1898-12967 GCA_900406365.1 Heliophila coronopifolia | reverse complement strand
TATATATATATATATATATATATATTTTTTTTTTTTTAACTATATATAGTCAGCATTAAGTTGGTATATCACATCCCTTCAAACATATTTACCCCATCACCAACTACTTGAAGCAACCAAATAAATCCTAAATAAATTATCAATAATTAAAAATAATTCTACACCGTTTTTTTATCTTATTACATATTCATATTTTTCTTCATCTTATTTTTATTACTTATTTTTCATTAGGACTTTTTTAGTTAGATTGAAATTATTATATGGAAAATAAATTTTAAAAGATTTTCATAATATGAACTAATTTTTTTCCAGCCACAATAATTTTAGACCAACCCTGGTCCAACATATATTAAGATCACAGAGAAATTAAAAAAAAAAGTAGCATGACCCATCAAAATATTATTGATCACTAATTATTCAAAAGGACAAAAAAAAAACAATTCAAGAGAGAAAATACACTTATAATTTTGTTTGTAATTTTAAATCAATAATACAATTTTAAAAACTATCCTCTCACTTCAAAAATAAAACACTTCTATAACTGACAGATTTCCCTACATATATTTTATCGGTAATTACAGGCGGATTTTAGACGGATTTCAAACGGATTACCGAGGGATTCATGTCCGTTGGCAATACTTCGATTGGAATTTTGGTGGTAATACCTAACGAAATTCCAACGAATTTATTACATTTGAAATTCGATAATTGTTGGTCGGAATTCCCTTGAAAATTACGAACGGATTTCCGAGAAATTTTCAACGAACATCCTATGAAAATGTGATCAATAGGATTTCCAAGGAAAATATATTTTGGCATATAAAAATATTTCCACCCCTTTCCATGTTTTCACAACTTCTCAATTCTCTTTAAAACTTCTCTAAATAAATTATCAATAAAATTAATGTATTCTTCAAATCAAGATTATTATTTTTGAGCATTGATGGATAAACCTCATCAGTTTTCCGTGAAGGTCTTCGATAATTTATGGAATTTGCAGTAATTCAAGATAGTACAATAAAATCAGGTAAAATGTATTGTCCTAGTTTCAAATACCTAAATCTTAGATTTGTTACTGTTAACGGGGTTTGGAAACATTTGTGAAGTAGAGAATTTTTATCGAGTTATAAAATTTGGTATTCGCATGGTGAAAAAGATTTGATGGTTGATTATGCTAGTAAAAGTGAAATTAGATTAAGCGCAATAGCTTCGGTATCAGAAATCGGCGATACTATTCATATGATACATGATGCATTTTTGGATAACGTATTACCATTTACTAAAGAACGTAAAGTTGAAGAATTTAATTGAGTTGATGTGATATCCGATTTCGTGGAAGGATTTCTCCTAGAAGATAATCTTGCAGCTGCCTCTTTATTGAGAAAAAATATTGTAACTCGGCTTGCTTTGCCATTTCAAATGATTGATGTTTGCACCGACAACTGCATGATTTATTTGAGAACGGATCATGACAAGCCATCAAGTTTAATTTTGTTCGAAACCTCGATATAAAGATAGTAGTAGAAGAGTTTCAATCCCTATAAAAGGTTGTGGTATTTACTATTAACTGAAAGATTGAAGAGATTATGCAACTTGGAGCGCATGGCTGAGGCAGTAAGAATACACACAGAACATAGAAATGAAGGTCGAATCGCACATCCCCTCTAATGCAGAAGCATGAAAGCTATTTCAAAAATTTTACCCGAGTTTTGCATATGAGCGTAGGAATATATCTCGGATTTTTTACTAATGGTTTTATCCCTTTTAAGAAGCATTGAAGGCAATACTTGTTGTGGCCAATAATCATGACACAATATAATTTACACCCATTTCTTTGCAAGAAACGAGAATTTTTATTCCAGGGCTAGAGCATATAAAGGGAGCATTTGATTTATTCCTCCAACTTTTGATCTACGAGTTGAAGATGTTATTGAAAAATTTTTTCTTAGCGTATGATGTTTTGTGCAAGGAGAATTTTATGATATATATTGTAATAATGTGGATGATTAGTGATTTTCCAGCTTATGGAATGTTAGTACGTTGGTCACCACATAGAAAATTATCTTTTCATGTTTGTCAAGACAACACTACCACATTCCAAATGAAAAAATGGACAGAAATATTTTTCGTTTGATTGTCATAAACATCTTTTTCCAATTGGTCATCATTATAGTAGGAGCACAACATTGTTTAAAAAAAAAACAAAAAAGTGTTTGATGGACTGCTCTTAAAGTAGATGGTAACAGACACCACTGTCGTTGGTTGTGGAGACCAACATAACTTACACAAAAAAATATATTATGAGATTTCACATATTGGAAGGATCAGCTGCTAAGACACAATCTATGTAATGCATATTGAAAAGAATGTTTTTGACAAGTCATGACCACTTTTTTGAATGTCTTAGGAAAAACAAAGAATGAATTTAAATCACGTTTAGATTTGCCTCACATATGTTCTCATTGTCCGCTTCATGTGCAAAAAAATGGGAAGGCTGCGACCCTCTTTTACCATTTAGATCCACCATTAAAGGAAGCCTTCTTTGATTAGATTATTTGAAGTGTTAGATTTTTGGATGGATACGCATCTAACTTGCATAATTGTGTTGATATGGGAGAAGGGAAATTATCTGGAAGGAAGAGTCATGAATGTCATGCAGCAATTGCAACCATTAGAGTTTTCTTTAGGGATACATGCAGTAGCTCTCTTACCGAAGTCAATATACAAAAGTTGGAGAATAATATACATGTGATCATATGTAACCTTGAGAACATTTTTCCTCTTTTTCTGGTGGGAACATTTTCCAATTCATCTATTTCGGAAAGCAAGACTTGGCGGACCAGTTATCTGGTAATTGTTCCATCTATTATCTTACTTGTGAAAATGATGTTATCAACAAATATTTTTATGTTTTCATACGAATTAGTTACTAAAACTTTTAGCCTTGACCTCGTGACATTTCTGTTAAGAAAAATCATTTGTGACTCTCGTATTCCAACCATTTGGAAATAGTCACAATAACTTAACAATAAAAGTTTTATCACGGACCAAAATATATTGTGTCTAAATTTACGTAACAATATCTTTTTTTGTACTGATATTAAAGAATTTAAATCAATTTTTCTCAAAAATTAAAACTTATCACTAGAGATCTATTGGTCATAGATTAGAAATAATTTCGATACACATTTTTTTTTTCTATTTAAATACAATTTTTGTATTATTATAAAATAGTAGAAAACTTATTAATGTACAGAAGATCATCTAGTTGGTTTATTATTTGTTTAATTTTCTCTCTTTGAATATTTTTCTCCTTTTGAATATTTAATGATAAATAGTTTGATGGTTCATGACCATAACGAGGTCAATAAATAACCATAACTTCTAAAATGGTATCGAATTTTAACATTATCTTCATTACAATTTTGAACTAATATTAAATTTATCTAATATGTTACAAAAGCTAAAGACGATATTATTTTGTCTTTTAAATATTCAATGAATAATTGTATAAAAAGGCTATAGTTTGTATTAAGATTTTTTTGATAGATTTTTCATTGTGACTATTTTGCTTTCCCAATGGAAAAATTAATTTTGTTAAAAACAGTTAATAATTTAGAAATTTTTTACCATTCTGTTTATTATAAATTATGGGCTTTGTTTGGATAGTAGAATTTCGGTTAGGATGATCAGTGTATTTAATTCAGAAATTAAGTGTTTTATAACAAAAGTATTTTGTTTCGGTTAGGATGATCAGTGTATTTAATTCAGAAATTAAGTGTTTTATAAAAAAAGTATTTTATAACAAGAGTAACGCTAACGACGTTGGCCGTATAAATTGACCAAAATCAATAACTTCATGTATGTTTAGGTCTTTCTGAAATAAAGTGTAGGAACTCGTACCGTGCGATAAACTTTGTGTAGGTTTTGGTCTTCTTCTCCTGTTTAGAGATATAACCTTAACGCTTGTGCCAAAGAATCTTAGAGTTCTCATTGAATTTCCACTTTGCACCTTTGAAGTTGCATTTATAATCTCATTTCCTGAAATAATAATACCAAGCTATATAATTTTTTAATCATGGAACCATAACCAACAATTTGAGAATTTAAACTCAATGCAACTTTATTTTTTCAAATGGAACAAAAAATAACTCGATTTGTCCCAATTGGAAATAGAAACTAAATTCCACCAAAACCATGGAAGAAGAAAAAATATTAGTTTAATTCAAATACTTGCTAGTTTTTATCAATAATCGAAAATTTCCTATAGCTTTAAGTTGTATTTCACAGCCATTTGCCACGTAAAATGAATATTTCATCATTAGTTGGCAGTCGGCTCCAAAAACCAATAAATGTACTTTTGTAAGTAGTAGCACCATAATCTACCCACCATGTATGCAAATGTACATAAGCTAATTAAACTTTTGAAGAAACAAAATTGAGAAATTCACCGTCCTTTTCACGCCAAGCAGCATACTTTCTATCTACAGTTTCTTTAACTCTCTTTCTCTTTCTATCATGAGAGTTAGTAGCCAAGTACTTTTTAAATTCGTTAAAGAACATCTTGGCGTTCTCACTCTCACTCATATATAGCCCTTGTGTGCTCGGAAACGAGCGATTCATGATCATTAGACTCATGCGATTTGAGCGAGTTTACTTCTTAATTTTCTCCGAAATTCGGATTTTCCAGAGTGGAAGTGAATTTCTCCTCTTAGAGTGCAAAATCTAAATTGATATAGCCTAGAACGATCTCCACGTTCTTCTTTAAGCACGAAAATCATTTATTTGCGCATATACTTTAGTTGTGGATGCCGAAATTTAACAAGATAACACAAACATGCTTCTAATACAGTGTCGACTTTATATATGCTATTATATAGCGATCAAAATTCACAAATATGACACTAATATCTATTTTAAATAAGGTAGGCTCATTTAACAAGATATCAAGCACGACGTTAATATTCAATCTTTGGACTGATACTATTAACTCGTTAGCGGTACTCTCATGAAGCGATAAAATATTAAAAATAAATTCCAATCAAATAATAACATTCCTTTGGACCGATTATTATTTACATGGAAAACTTGATAATAATTACATATTTATCGCCAAAAATATAATAGTTATCGGCCAAACAATAATCTTCCTTTTAACTAAATATTATTTGCATGAACAAAAAAAACATTCATCTTTATTTTCAAAATAAATTAATATTCACAAAAAGTTGCTTTGGCAACAATATAGTGTTAATTAATTTTATTTTAAACTAGACAACCAAGTGCAAAATTTATATTGTTTAATAAAATAAACGTAACATAAAATTTATTTTATCAAACAAAAATCAATTGAATTACGGTACCAGATTTAAATATATCTTTGATGCTGCACTTAGTTACTAACGGGAATATAGAAAACAAAAATTATTTTCATAAATTTTTAAGCCTATCAAATTATTAAAATTTAAATAAATAAAATTCAATTCAATTTAAGGAGAAGAAAAATAACACAAAAACTAAATTGTTATTTTTACAAAACCACTACAAATAATCGAATTGTTCCTTTATTTTTATTTATGTAAATATTTTATTTTCTGAATTTTCCAAAAAAAAATATTATAAAAGAATTATTCCCTTTTATAATATACCAAACACTTTCAGCTAAAAAGAACAAAAGGGATAGTTTTGATTTAAACCAAAAAATAATAATTATAACACACGACTAGTTTTGACCGAAACTTTAGCATAAGTTGAATTAATCTCAAAATAATAAATCCTTGTTAAACACACGACTATTTTAAGACACATTAAAACACCAATATTAAGGCATTAATAATCATACAATTACTTTACGTATAATTGTCAATAATTATAATACACTGAAATAATTCAAATAATATAAACGAAATGGCATTGGAATACATAAAACTTAACTGTATAGGAATATGCAAATGAGATCAAAACGTAAGATTCATTCGTTCATCAACAAAACTAAAATCCTACCAATAATAAAAAGTTATCTGTGACGATTCAAATAAACAAATCAATTTATTTTTCCGATAAAAATAATACGATTATGATACAGATCATAGAAAACAGAAAACATATCCGGAAACCGATAATAACTAGTAGGGCTAACCAAATCAATTAAACCATGAGAATAGAAATATAATTAGTGGATACCGGTTTAGTTGGTTTAACATTATTAGGGGTTAATGGGAAATCTAATAATCTGTCACTCTGAAAAAAGATAGTCTTGAGATTAACAGTGTATATAGCAAACGTAGGCTTCTTGGCATTCATGAGAATGCGAGGGTACTTCGTTATCTTGACCATTTCTCTACTGGTGCTACCTCTGGTGTGTTATGGTGCACAGTTTTAATATGTCGATGTCCATTAGTACTCTTATCTGACCAGAATTTGATTTCAACTCAGCATGTCTTTGTAGGTCTCACCATGAAAAACTCGTCATAGTCGATAATCAGGTATGTTCTCTTTCACAATCAACAAAAACCCGAAACAAAAAATTCTGGAGAAATTATTATGGTTCTTCCCATCTACAAAAAAATCTTGTTGTACTTCGTTCAAGTCTTACTTGTCAAAATAATTTTTGTAACTAATTTTATTTTTATAGAATTTGATAGTTAATAAAAGAAATAATATATTTTTTTTTTATTTGGTGTATTAAATATTAATATTTAAGATTGTTTATCAATTATTTTAGTTTATTTATCTTACTCTTTTCGGTTAAAATGATTTTTTTTTAATGTAGGTAGATATAGTTGTGAAAGCTATCCAGTTTTACATATTTTATAGATATAAATTATAATAACTAACTAATGTTGAATGTCATTTAGTGTTTAGAGAACACTATTAGTGACTTTGACATTAGGAGTTCGACTTCATGCCTCTTTATGTTAATGCAATTTATGCTATTGGACCAGTATGTTGAGTCCATTTTTTGACAAAAAAATAGTAAATAATTAGTTTAAAATTTCAGAAATTTATGTTATTATTTCAAAAAAAAAAATCATGATGAAAAGTTGTGTATACTAAATTATACTCAGAAAGAAAAAGAGCCTGTACAAATTAATGTTAATCACATATAATTTTGTCTAAATATAACTGTACAGAGAAGAGCAAGTGGTTTTAGTGGTTACAACATTTGTTGCTTCAACAAAAAGTTCGGGGTTCGAATTCAATTGCTTCTAATGGCATAAACTTAAATTAGCCAAAGAAATTCAATTGCTTCTAATTCAATGCATCTAATATAATATATAAAATTTTATTTGAAATTAATCGAAATAATATATATTTTAAAATCAATAGTAAATACAAAAATTATAACCTAATTTAATATTATGTAAAAATTTAAATATCCGGTTAAAGTTTTTTTTCTAATATGTTTTTTTGGTATGCATTGAAAACGAAAATCTAAAAATATTGAAATACTATGAGTTATCAACCCCGAAAGTAAATAACTTCATCTGGTCACAATTAGTGACTTCGAGAGATTATAATTATATTTTATAAGAAAAAATATTGGCAGTTTTTATTTCATTATAAAAAAACAATTGATTTACGACATAATCTCACTAAAAACAGCAGTCGGAAATTTACGACTATTTAGCGACTGATTTACGACTAAAGTGAATGTAATCAAAAACCCGTCCAAATTTTACGACTTAATAAGTCGTCATTAAATTGTCATAATTTTAAGATTATTTTGCAATTATTTAGATACAAATATGAGTATAGTCACAATATAGAGATTAATTCCTTATTGATATCATTTAGTCACTAATCTGAGCTCTAAAACCTTAAATCTTTAAACTGCTTGTGACAGAGTCCCAAATCAGTTGCAGAATAATTTGTGACTATATGTCAGTTGCAAATCGGTTGCAAATTTGTGATGAATTGTTACGAAATTTATTCTGTCTAAAATGAAGCAACTAATTTCCTATGAAATGTAATAAAAATATTAGATTTATTTATCGCAAATCAATTTTGCAACTGACATGTATTCATAAGATTATATTTATTTTTTGTATTTAAGAAATAAATTTTAAATAAGTGTTAGGTTTGTTTTACTATTTATAAAAGGTTTAGGTTTAATTTACAACAATTATTTTAATACTTAACATTTCCCTAATAGTGATATATTTTGGTTTATTTTACTATGTTTAAATAGGTTTATGTTTATTTTACTGTACAAAAAGATTCGGTTTATTTTACTAATTTTTGAAAGGTTATAGTTTAATTTACAATAATCCCGAAATTGTGAATATTAAATAGTGAATACGAAAATAAAAGATTTTGTTCGAATAAAAACTAATATTGCAAAAAACAAAAAAACAAAAAAAATACAAAACCAAATAGAAAATTTATTTGAGCTTTTCTTTAAGGTTTTTGTAAAGTTCTTCCTCAACTTTGTCCACGCCTCACATTTATTTTATTGGAATCAAATTTTTTAAGAGAAAATATTAGCAGATTTTTTATTTCTCGATAATAAAACAAATGTTTTAAGACTAGATTTTGCAACTCAAAACAGTAGTTAGAAATTAACGACTATATATAGACAATGATTTGCGACCAAAGTGAATGCAATCACATAGCAGTCCAAAATTTGTGACAAAATAAATCGTCATAATTTTATGATTAATTATTTTGCAACTATTTAGAGACGAGTATGACTATAGTCGCAAAATAGCGATTAATTTGTGAGCGATATCGTTTATTCGCAAATCTAAGGTCTAAAAATTAAACCGTTATATTTCCAGTGGCAATCCAAAATCAGTTAATTTGTGAATATTTGTCAGTTGCAACAGTTGTAAATTTGTGATGAAATTTATTTTGTCGGAAACCAATCCAATGAAATGTAATAAAAATATAAAATATTTCTCACAAATCAATTTTGCAATTGTCATGTAGTCATAAAATTATATATATTTTTTGTATTTAAAAATTTAAAGTTCTAATAAGTATTAGGTTTATTTGATTATTTTCTAAAAGGTTTAGGTTTAATTTACAACAATTAAGTTAATATTTAACATTTGTAAAACTGTGATAGGTTTAGGTTTATTTTACTAAATTTAAATAGGTTTAGGTTTATTTTACAATACAAAAAGAATTATGTTTATTTTAAATTTTTTTTTCAACTGTTATTGTTTAATTTACGACAATCCCTGGCTTTTATATTAGAAGTTCGACTCTGTCTCTAAATTGAAGTTTCTTTTAATGAGATTTAAGTTATCAAGCCGGTCTGTTGAGTCCAATTTTGAAATAAAATTTTAGATAAGAAATTTATATTTCTGAATTTTATGATAAAATTTATGAAATATCATTACGAAAAAGTTTTTTGTATTAAATTCTAAGCAGGAAGAAAAAAATTGTACAAATTAATGTTAATTGCATATAAGTTTGTCTAAAATTGTACACGGAAGGGTTCGAACTCCGGTTGTTTCCAATGGAGAAACTTAACTGCTGAGGAAAAAAACAGAAAATGGTAGTATAGCGTAGGTATGCTATTCTTTAATAAACCACATTTTTAGCAAGTTAATAGCTGTTTTTTTTTTGTCAAGCTAATAGCTGTTTATTTTCTTTAAAACTATTAACAGAAAAATTGTCAAATACTTGTTAAGTGAGAGCTGAATTGTAACAGAAAACTTGGGTCTTGATTTGGAATCCCATTTGTTTTTGTAAGAGAATCTAAAGAAAAAGTTTGTTATAAAGTCAAACACTATTTTAAAGTCTAATTAAGCTTCTAAAAATTTTTTATTCCAGTAGAATTTGGGGTAGACCATTTACTAATTAATCATCATTTGAGTTAAATTTTATCATCATACTTTTTGGTATTTTAATGAATATAGTTGTCTTTTGCTATTAACTTATTAAAATAACTTATTAATTAGACATTAAAATAGTTCAATTATTAAATGTGTATTATTTCGTAAATGATGGATTCAAAATCTTCTGAAAAACCCCTTTTTATAGTCGTAATTATACATGAAAACAATGTTTGACTTTATAACAAGATTTTTCTTTAGTTTTTCTTACCAAAAACGAATGGGTTTACAAATCAAGTATTAATATTAGAACTTTTTTGTCAAATATTTATTTAGATTTAAACACAGTTTTTTTATGACAAAATTTTTAACCTGATCCCATAAAGTTTTAATTTTATTTCGGACTCCAAAATTTTTAAGAATTTTAAAGACCATATCAAGACTCGTGAGTATAATCAAAAGTATTAGTTTTTTTTTTTTTTTTACATCTTTATGTAAATGTCTTAATCTAGTGTTGTACTTTAATGATTAAAAAATATATATATAACGAACTATGAAGTTGTTGACAACGTTTTTGTTTATAGTTTTAAAGAAAATAAAACAGCTATTTACTTGCCAAATTTGGTTAAAAAAAATACTTGCCAAAAAAATCAGGTTTACTAAGAAATAGCATACCTACTCTATACACTACCATTTTCATTTTTTTCCTCAGTGGTTAACACTATCGGCTAATTTAAGTTTTTGTTTTAGGAAGAAACAATCGGGTTTCGAACCACAAAAATTATGTAGAATCAATAGATGTGGTAACTAGTAGACCATCAACAGATGTGGTAACTAGTAAACAATCGGGTTTAGACAAAATCTTATGTTTTTAACATTACTTTGTACATTTTCACCATGATTTGTTTTTCTAAAAATAATAACATAAATTACAGAAATGTTAAATTAATTATCTACTATATTTTCTCAAAACGGGACTCAATAGACAGATCTGATTGTATAAACTTCATTCTAGAGGCAGGAGTGAATTCCTGATACCAAAATCACTAATAGTGTACTCTAACAACTACACCAAATGACATTTAGTTAATATTTAAGAAGAAAAAAATTCTAAGTTACAAAAAATCTTAATTTTTTATAAAAAACTTTAACAGTAAATCTACTTACTATATAAATATATAAACTAGTAATTAGTATTTATTATATCTATATATATATAAACAAATACACAGCAAAGAGAATGGAATAAAAACTAATAATTAATATATATATATATATATATAT
>OVAW01000645.1:0-12975 GCA_900406365.1 Heliophila coronopifolia | reverse complement strand
ACCCTGGATTCCTGCACATACATAGACTGGAGACGAGTCCCACCAGTCTATGATTGTCATGCGGAAACAACGCGACTAGTCACGAACCGTAGGAAAACAGGTCGTGACATCCAACTCCCCTTGAATGATTCCAGTGTAAAGCCGTGTCCAGGTTACAGAGGCCTAAGGCAAAAATAAAAATTTCTTACAGAAGTTTAATATTTTTATTAAATTAAGGCATAATTTAACAAAATTACTAATAACTATAACTTAATTTTTTTATACGTGGCCTAATTTTTTTTTTAAACTTTGGAAGCCTAAGGCGGTTGCCTTTTTTTCTAACACATAGGCCCGGCTCTGTCAGCACATCCATACACTTATATATTAATATATTATACACATATTTATTTATATATATACAAATCCAACAATCTCCTTTGTTTAAATAAATAAAACAGAGATTGTAACCTTTATATATTATAATTATGATGATGCATGTACTGTAATGTAATGGTACAATCAGAAAACTAGCCAAATACTTTATACACAAAACCAATGAAAAAGCATAATCCTACTGACAATATAGAATAAAGAGACATACTCTAAGAAAAGGAAAACACATTTTAAGCCTAAACGATGAAATCACTTGCATCATCAATGATAATTCACTGGTAATAACCTTGATGATGGCAGAAGACAGGGTAAACCGCTTGTCCATATTATGCTATCATCAAAATCAAAATTTCATCGTCAGGAACAGATACAATCAGAAAATATTTGAGAAGAGGGCCATTAGTGTTATTTTAACTTCAAATTTCAAATAAAAATAATTAATAGAGACACAAAATGAAACCAGTGTTATCTTTTAAGCACGTACTTGTGGAAAGTGTTGGTCTTTTTTTTGGCCTTTATTTGTCTAAATGGGTCCAAATCAATTTACTAGACTTTAAAGTAAAAAAAAATTAACAATTCTTTCACAAGCTTCTTTAGTAGATTAAGCTAAATATGAACTGCTAATATATATATATTTATATTACAAATTAATTTTAGAATATGTATATTTATTATTTTATTTGTAAATATATTTATTTCACAAATTACAAAATTATTAACCAACATAATAATTAAAATATATTGATATAATTGCTTAATTTAATATTTAAATATTTGTGATAAATAAATAATCATTGATATTACAAATTTAGTATTTTTAATTCAAAATTCTTACTTAAATCATTAATGATAATCTTGTTATATTTTACAAAAAAAAATTATTTGTTAAAGAGCTACCATTCTAATATAGAGTGTATAATAGTAACAATATTATTGGAAGTGATTTGAATAAATTTTTATAGTTTTAATCAAATAAAAAATTTGCTTAACATTTATTTATATTAGCTACCCAGTGGATGTATAAATATAAATTTCTTGAATTTGATCATTTATGGGATCTTAAAAAACATTGGAAAATTTATACCATCATAATGATAAAATAAATAAAAAATTTAGACGTCGAAAAAAAAATTTGAAAAAACAAAATGAAATTGATACTGATTTAATATAATGAAATAGATCTAAACAATCTGCTTTACATAACACGAACTAGATTGCCTCCTTTGCTTTCAGGGATTTTGGAGGTAACTCATCAACCTCAAGGATTTCTTCTCAATTTTTTTTTAAGTCTGGTGGCTTAGGTGGTAATAACTTAACTTTCAAGGGTTTATTTGAATTTTCTTAAATTCTGGTGGCTTACATGGTAAAAACTTAACTTTCATGGGTTTATTTGAAGTTTTCTAACTCTAGTGGCTTAGGTGGTAAAATCTTGACTTTTCTAGGTTTTCTTGTTAAATGCTCAGACTTGAACACCACAGTCTTAGCTTCTCCGCCGATGACTTTCACAGTTTCACCGTCTTCTTATCGAAAACTTTCCGTAGAAAAAGATGTTTCAGTAGCTCCAAAGCGCTTCCCTTTCTTGAGAGTATCAAATATCCCACATCGGAAGTTTAGACAATTATAGAGAGATATATAATGGATATGGACCACTCCTCTTATCACCAATTGGTTTTAGGTTGGATGTCCATAGTTTCCTAATATGGTGTCAGAGCCAATCCACTTATCACCAATTGGTTTTAGGTTGGATGTCCATAATTTCCTAATATGGTGTCAGAGCCAATCCACTCATAGCCAATTGGTTTTGAGTTGGAAGTCCAGTCATGAACGTGAGGGAACATATCAAATATCCCACATCGGAAGTTTAGAATCTCTAGAGCGTTAACGGTTAACAAAAGAGTCAAAAGCTCCTCCGAATCTAGGAATGGCCATGGGGGTTCTCCTGTGTACATAGCCAACACAATGCAACCTAATGACCATAAATCTAGGGCTTTCTTAGCGATCCCGTTTTGAACAGACTCAAGTGACATGTAAAGAGACATAGGCGGACTGAGGCTTTAGTGGGGTGAGGCACGGGCCCACCCTAATTTTTTTTTACACTATTTTTAGGCTAAAAATTTAATTATATCATTAATTTTTAATAAAATTATCATCAAGTGCCCCGCACTCTTTCAAAAATTTTTTTTTGCCCATACTAAATAAGTTTCTGGATCCGCCCCTGTAAAGAGGTGTTCCAAGAAATGGAGAATCGAATATTTGAATCCTTTCTAGCTTCTATTGACATTCCGAAATCTGAAAGCTTCAATTCATACGATATATGTCCATCTTCATCGTTTCATGACGCGGAAACATGAGAAAACTTTCCGGTTTAAGATCGTAGTGGACATAACCGTGACTATGGACTGAGTTAAGTCCTTGAAGAATCATACGAGTGGAGCCTATAATCATTAAATCCGAAAATGATATTGATTCCATGAAAGAAGTTAAATTTCCACCAGATGCATACTCTATACATATTTTGTAAACTCTTATCCGTAAAAATCAACAGACGAGTATACAAAATAATAACGCTTAACCTCGGCCATCTTCTGGAGAATAGTTCTTAGTATTAATGTAATAATAGATTATTTCATCCGTAACTACACAATTTCAATTATTTTTATAAACAAAAATTAATGTTATAAATCAGTATATACTAATTACTAAATTATTATTATTATTTTTTTTTTAAATTTTCTATGACATTTTAATAAATGTTTACAAAACTAAAAACAAAAGTTTATTTATAAAAAAGCATCTGTTTTAGCATTTAGTAGATTAATGCCATAAATAAAAGTATCCATTGGTAAGCTTAAAAATTATATTTTGTGATTTTGTCACTTGATTCTTAAGAGGAACTATTGCTGATATAGCATATGTGCTGATTACAATGGTTCTTCAGCTCAGATTGCGACCGATCCTCGATCTTCTGCGCAGAAGGAATTTAAATTTATTGATGTAATCATTTCACCGGATAATCCACATAGTCCTTACTACTTACATAGTGCCGATCATCCTAGCTTGGTTTTGACTCATGAACCTCTTGATGGAGACAATTATAGTATTTGGATGATTTCGATGATTACAAGTGTAAAAGCTAAGAACAAAATTGGACCATCCGCACTCACAAATCCATTAGTACTACCATATCCACTTCCGTATGTACCGGCACTTGAACCTGGTCCCAAGGCACAAACCCGACCCTGAGAGGAGCCGGAGGAAACATTTGCTCCGGCCATCCGATTTTATAAAAATATTTCTATTAGTTTTAGGCCTCATTTTTAAGAAATAATAGTTTTTTTTAAGAAAGTGGGCAATAAATTTTAGTTTTGTTTCCGGCCTCCAAAATTTTAGACGATGTCAGGGCCAACTTTGACAATATTAGCGTTGGTATAGCCTGAACTGGGCGCCAGTTATAATAGTAATACAAAGCTCTCCAACTCCAAGTAACGCAATTAGTCATGAGTCATGACTCATGACGGGTTTGGTATCCTTGGAAACTCCTTCAAGTAGTGTTGCGAAGACATCACTGAAGAAAAGTACGATACAAAGAAATCCGACGGTGAGGATAATTCCAATCAAGAGAAAGGCATATGTGAATTTTTTTTCGTAGGTGTTGAGTTATATTAAAGTGTTCTTTAGCCTATTTATATACTCACATGTATTTAATCTGTGGTGTATTTCTTACACGATTAATAAACAATTAGTATCATTTTGTATTTTCTATAGTTTAATTTGTGTACAACTCTTATTAATGTCTAATTTAATCCCAAATTAAAAGCTAGTGTTTGAGTGTATAACCATTTTTTTTCCGCACTGCTGTTATGCGGTTTTATAAGTGTGGTTAGTATCATTTCGGTAATTCAATTCTTTTGGTGGATCGGATTTGATTTGGTTCAGTAAATATTGTAATAGAAGAGATGATGTTTTGGTGATTTTCTTATCCGCAGATTTATAGCATTGTCATATCTGGTATTTGCAGTACTATTACGAACCAGTTACAGGACGTAAGTTTCGGTCCAGGAACGAGGTACTAAACTACTTGGAACATGGTACCCCTAAAACAGGCAGCAAGAAAGTAGAGAACACAGATTTCAGTTCAGATGTAAGTTAAAGTTTTAAAATCTTTCACTGCCTTTTTTCGAACTCGAGATACATATTGAGATCTTGTATTTGCAGAATTTTGAAGGACAAGGAAGTAGTAAGGCCAGAAGAAAAGCTAAAGAGCCGCCACCGCCACCGCCTGTACCATTGAACTTTGATTTTGAGAATCCACCGGAGAAAGTAAGTTGGAGTATGACAAAAACAAGAGAAGAAGAAAAACAGGCTTGGACACCTTTTGTTGGGGATGACAAGGTTCAAGATTTAGTGAGACGAGATTGGAGCACTGCGTTTTTCGCTATCACGACTCGAAACCCAAGTAAAATATCGGAAAGACGATCATGAAATTGTGGCGATTTTTTGGGTCGTTGAATGTATTTTAAGATAAATAAACAGAAATGGTAGAGTTATATTTTAATTGGGGATAGTGCCGGTACTGACAACTGAGAGGCCCGAGCCTAAAACAAAATTATACATAAAAGATTGTCATTCAAATATTTAGAGTCAAAAGTTATATATATATTTTTAAAAAATTGGTGTTTATATTATAAAAAATTAGGTCACTAAAAAATAAATATGAGTATCGAGGCGAATGTTTGTTTACGCATGAAGCATAAATTTTTTCAATGTTCCAAAGTTTTTGTACTTTACTGTTTTAGGAGTAAATTTAAGCCAACAAATTTAATATTTTGGAACACAAGGAATTTTAACAGCTTGAATGTTCTTAAGACTCAATTGAGGGGCCGAGCCTAAAAAACAATTTATATATAAAATATTGTTATTTAAAAATTAGAATCAAAAAGTTATATTTTAAATAAAATTGGGGCTATATTGTAAAGAATTAGGTCAAAATATTTTTAAAAATTTTGGGGACCGAGGCGAATGTTTATTCACGCATAGCGCTGATAATTTTTCAATGTTCCAAGCCTTATACTTTAGTTTTTTAGGAATAAATTTAAGCCAACAAATTTAATATTTTGAAACACAAGGAATTTTAACGGCGTGAATGTTCTTAAGCCTTTTTTTTCAGCAATAGATGCCTGAAAATTCAATCTCCAAAGCAAGGAGTATAAATACATAACGCTATCTTTGGTATACACATGAAATAAAAATTAAAAGTGTTTGTAGTCCAGGGTTTTCTTACCGGTTAGGACAAAATTAGACATATTTAATTAGTGTGTATGGTTACAAATCGCTAGTCATCAGTTTATTTTGCATTGTTTTCGATAGTTCAAGATTTTATATGCATTTTTGGATAGTTCAAGGTTTATTTTTTTGATTTTTATAAAGTTTGAGGTTTATTTTGCAGTTTCGGTGAATCGAAGTTTATTTTGTATTTTTAGATAGTTCAAATTTTATTTTTTTGCATTTTTCCCTATATATAAAGGTGACTATCTATGCTTTATTTATGAACACCGAAGAAGAAATTGTTTGATTTTTGTATGTATATGTATAATATAAGCGTATCGATGTGCATGACACCAACAGTTCAAGGAGAGCTGGTGCTTCCTTGCGCACTGCTGGAGCCACTCCATTACCGAATCCACTTGCAGTGGCACTACCCGGACCTGCTGCAGCACCGTAACCTCCTGAACCAGAAGAACCACTGTTAGAAGAAGCGCTTGCAGTAGGACATTCCACACTCACAATTCCATTAGTACTACCATATCCACTTCCGTATGTACTGGTACTTGAACCTTGTCCCGAGGCACAAACCCGACCATGAGGGGAGCCGGACAAAACATTTGTTCCGGCCCTCCGATTATTTGAAAATATATCAAATAAGAAAAAATATTTTTTTATTAAGAAAGTGGCCTATAAATTTTAGTTTTGTTTCCGGCCTCCAAAATTTTATACGATGTCAGGGCCGGCTCTGCCTGCCGATGCAACATTAGCGCTGGTATAGCCTGAACCGGGTGCCAATTATAATAGTAATAGAAAGCT
The DNA here is from genome assembly GCA_900406365.1 of Heliophila coronopifolia. NCBI lineage: Eukaryota > Viridiplantae > Streptophyta > Magnoliopsida > Brassicales > Brassicaceae > Heliophila > Heliophila coronopifolia. The sequence continues at coordinate 6,522 of OVAW01000645.1, read as the reverse complement.
CAGCTCCAACGCGATTGGTATCTTTGGAAACTGCTTCGAGCACCCTTGCGAAGACATTATTGAATATGAGGAGAAACACAATCGTGAAGAGAATTACGATGAGGAGAAACGCAAAAAACTTTATGGTTTCCATTTTTTACTTCAATGTAACGAATGATGTTTATTTGGTTGCTGTTGAGTTATATTGTGGGTCTTCCTTGTTCTCTGCCTCCTCCTCGATTGTATTCTCATTCAGGGAATTAGCTAGGAGGGACTAGCTCCGACAAAAACTAAAAAAAAAAAGAATTCTATGTAAATTTTTTTCCATCCCTATATTATTATATACTATTTCATAGCATTAATTTGTTTATACAAAAAATTACATGTGAAGCTATATATGAAATAATTAATTATTATATTAAAAAATTAAAAAGGCACATTAATTAACTAAAAAACTATTACATGAAAATAATTAATTAATAAAATAATCTTTTAAATAAATAAATTAGTTAAAATTATCCAACCTTCAATCAAACTCATAGAATAAATATATGTTAAACAAATGTTTATTTGTATGAAAACTATAAAAATTATGTAACAACTTCCAAATATAACAAGTTTATAATTAATGAGTTAAGTAAAATCATTGAACTAAAAATGTCAAATTTGTAATATTATCTTTAATAATCTTCTACAACATACTCCCTCCGTTTTTTTTACATGACGTTTTAGAAAAAAAATTTGTTTTTAATTACATGACGTTTTATGAATTCTATGCATAATTCACTTCATATTTCCAATTATACCCATATAAAATTAAATGCTATGTTTGGTAAAACATTTAATACTTTAAACCAATGAAGGTTAAATTTGTAATTTTAAACTTTTTCTTAATATGTGTGAAAATTCTAAAAAGACAAGTAAAAAAAAACGGAGGGAGTACCTCACAATAACTACCATAAATAAACATTTATTTTAGTTAAAAAAACATAAATCATAAGTAATAATAATAATAATTTATTATTATTATTATTATTATTATTATTATTATTATTTTTATTATTATTATTATTATTATTATTGTTATTATTATTATTATTATTATTATTATTATTATTTTCGACATAAATTAGTTTAAATATTAGTAAAATTTAACAGTTAATAGACAAAATTAAAAAAAAATAAAATAAAATCAAATCAAATTTAAATAAAAATAGTTTATTTAATTTTAAAAATATAAATATATATAAGTGACAATTTTAATTTTTTTTAATAAAAATCATTACAATAAATCAATTTAACAAATAGTTACTTATATAATTTTTAATTTAATAATAAATTTTTATCAAGTAAATCCTATAATACCAATGATTATTTATTAAAAGCCAAATATATAAATATTATATTAAAGAAAAAAAATCCGTAAAATACCTAGATTTAACAATTTTGACGAAAAATTAACGGTTTTATTTCGCTTCCTTTTTAATACACCAAATTGATTTTTGAATCATAAATCCCCTAAACTTTCGAAAAAAAAATTCACTTAACGGAGTCCGTTACTTGCCGTTATTTTTTTTTGTGACAAAAGTCAACGTCTTCTCCTCTGAAAAGACCAAAATACCCTCAAATAACAAATTTTAAATTTTTTAAAAATATGTTCCTGCCGTGTCGAAGCCTGATCCACACCAACTATTAAATACACCATAACGATTTAGCTACCGTACATATACGTTTGATAATTCCGAAATAAATAATTTAAACACTATTTTTCTTAGAAACTATACAAAGAAAGATTAAAGTCAGTGTTCGTGAACAAAGCTAGAAAAAATCGTCAATGCAAAGAAAGGAGAAGCAACCTAAGCTTTCTCACTCCCGAGATGAATTACATTAACGCATCGTCTGCTTATGCTTTTTCCGGCAATGAGAAAAGAAATTCGTCGGGAATCAAACGCGTTTCAATCGTAAATTTTTCTTTCAGAAGATTCAACGAGGATATTTTTCAGATTTTGGGGAAGTTAGTTTGAATTCGTCAAGATTTCGTGAGAGTGAGATTTTCTGTCAAAAAGAGAAATCCATGACTTATTCAGGTAAAATTACCTTCATTGATTTAGCTCAAACCAGAAGGAGAAAGAGAGAAGAAATTGATTGTATAGATCAGAAAATCAAAATAGAAATCCAGAATTGAAAAGTGTTTAAAGAAGAACGAAATTACGAGAAATCGAAGCTAAGGAAGAACAAAATTACGGGTTGAGAAGAATAGTGTTTAAATTGTTTATTGCGGATTGCCGAAATATCAAACCGTTTTGGCGGGAAATTATAATTTTGCCGTTTTGGCGGGAAATTATAATTTTGCAGTTTTGACGGGAAATTATAATTTTTCGGTTTTATTTAATTCAACTTGTAATTATACTAATTTTAGATATTTGTTTTTTTAGACATATTTTAAATTACGCTTTTATCTATCACGTGTATTTTTTTCTCAATCTACACGTTAATTATAAGTTAATTATTTTTTTTCCAATTTATATGCAAATGTCAAACATATTTCTTATTATTTTACGTAATTTATAATGTTTTATATATGTTAATTCATTTTGTTTTGCGGTTTTATATATGTAAATATATAAGTTTATTTATTAGTTGATCAAATAAAAAAATTATATCTAAAATCATTAAAATATGTAATTAAAAATTTAAATCATAAATAAATATATAAAAAAAGAAAAAATATTATGTATAAGATAAATTGGTCTAATGGGTACCAATTGGGTATGTATAAATTTAAATGGGTACAAATGGGTACCCTAATAGGCTAGAAAGCTTAAAGGGTATGGGTACTAATGGGTATGCGTACTAATGAATATGAGTCTAAATGGGTCGGGTTTACTCATTTTAACACCCCTAATCAAACGTATAAGTACCGTAGCAAAATGGTTGTGGTGTATTTAATAGTTGGTGTGGATCAGAGTTTGATACATTACACATGGAAGGAATACGTTTTAAGAATTTTTAAATTTTGTTAATGAAGGGTATTATGGTCTTTTCAGAATACATTGAATTTTGTCACAAAAAACTTATCAGCCAGAAACGTTCATTAAGTGAATTTTTTGATTTTCAAAAGTTAAGGGTTTTATGATGCGAAAACCGATTTGGTGTATCAAAAAAGAAACGAAATAAAACCGTATAATTTTTTGGCAAAAATTTCTGAATCTAGGTATTGTACATATTTTTTTTCCTAAATTAAACAATCATATCAATATATTTAAATTATTAAGTTGGTTGATAAAATTTCAATTCAGAAAATAAATATATATGTTGTCAAACAAAATAATGAACATACATATTCTAAAACTAATTTGTGATATATATATAGCTGAATTGTACGTTTGGGTTCATGGAATAAATGTTTCCAACTTCTTTATAAATTTCCGAAAAAACCAACTATGCCTTTTAACATAAGTTCAAACTGGATTATAAATGGTTTCATGATATTATTTAATTTTAACTAAACCGGGGATAAATATTTGAGAAGAGGACCATTGGTGTTATTTTAAGTGCAAACTTCAAATAAGAATTTATAGAGACAGAAAATGAAACCAGTGTTATGTTTTTTTTTTCCCCAGTGTTATGTTTTTAAAGGGAAAAAGTAGTAAACGAGAATAACAAACATAATTAAAATAAATGTAGCGATGTAAAAAATGAAAGTATCGCAAAACATGTAATTTTATATAAGATTTTTGTATCCTTCAATTCCTTTGGCTCGTGGCGTGTTAAGACTTAAGACACACGTACTTAAAGAATTAAGATAAGACCAGTTTGGTCCCTCTTTATCTTATTTTTTCTTACACAACAACGGAAGTATACTATATGATCTCAACTTGGTTTCTATTTTGTGTTGATTTGCATTGCATGCATCTCCATTCCCAAGTAAAAATTAATCGATCCCATAAATAAGGGCCAGTAATTATGTTCTGCTCAATTTTTTTTAACGATTTCACTATAAGAGAAGAGGCAATTACTGACGGCCATATCGGCCGGAATTCGGTCGGAAACAGGTCTTTCTGACGAATTTATGACGGATTTTGTCCGTCGGTTTATGGTGGTCAGAATCCATTTTCCGTCAGTAATCGGTCGGTTTTTTGCTACAGATACTAACGCAGAACGACGGAGAATATTCCGACAAACACCGACGGACACTGACGCAAAAGGAACTAACGGAGACCGACCGATAAATATTCTGACTAGTTCCGAGGGGGACCGACGACGGTTTATGTGACAGAAACCGACAAAATATCCGTTGGTAATCGTCTGAATAGACCGACGGTATATCCGTCGGTGTATCCGTTGTCGGTCTTCGTCAGCCTGGTCAGAAAAATTCCGTCGGTTTTCGTTGGTATTTTTCTGAGAGAAACCAACGGAAACCGATAGATTTATCAAATAGTATTTTTTTAAATTATTTTTTGACCAAAATTTTAATTTTTTTAAAATAAAAAATAACATTTGATTTAAAAAAAGTTGTTTACAAAATAAAAAAAAACAAATAACAAAATTGTTTAAAAAAAAAAGAATCTATCTAGATCCGAGGTGAAGATGATGCAGGTGAAGAAGAATTCCCGGGCTCCTGAGGTCCTATCGATCCAAGCTTGTCTTCCATTAACTTTTTTAATAGTTTAATCTGGGTAGCCATTTGAGTATGCTTGGCTTCATTTTCAGCCTTCTCCTTGGCCAATTCTTCCTTAACCGATTGGAGCTCCGCCTCGACCGTGCTCCTGTTGCCGTGCAGGACATCAAACGGCTCGTGCAACGGTAGCTCTCCTAACCCATATGTTCTCTCTTTCTCGATAGGGGTTTGCTGAAAAGCCAAGTAAGTCAAGTAAGTACATATTTGACTGATAATTATGTGAAATTTAAATTTTTACCTCGAGAACAAGCTGATTGATCGTCTCACGAGGTACCGTTGAGGTGAATCCTGATTGCGAGAGCTGTTGTTCCACTTGGTTCTTCGCCCTCTTGCATTTCTCGGTCACCTCTAAAGCTTTCCGGTCTTCAATCTGTCCGGTCTTCTTGCTTGTATGCATTTCGACCATCAGCTCTAGAAAATCAGGACGCCTTTTATTCTTCCTCGTATGCATTGTCAAAAGAAAGTATTAGATTAGATAATTATTTTTTAAAAATTTAAAATTTAATAACTTACCATCTCCGTAACAACGGTTTCGTACGTCTTCGCACCAGCATTGTGCGTTGCAATCCCCTTTCCATCTCGGTCGCTAAGACGGTTCTTGGAGTTGATTGTCGAGATAGAACGAGTTTTATCGAGGCCCCAATACTCGATAAAACCGTCACAAACGCTCTGATGAACCGTTAGCAATATGTCATTGCCAGCTGCAAACCTCTGCTTCCACTCGTTGTCGTTCTTCGAGTACGAGGTAGCCGCCTGCTTGTCAAACTTCTGTCGAACCAAGACTGTAATGGCTGGATCCTACTGAAACTCTTGCTGCACAAATCAAATTAGATTTGATCAATTTATATATAAATTAGTTCTACTTTATATATTCAATTTATATATTCATTAGCCAAAGAAGTTAAACTTACCGCAAAAGTCCTGAACCAAGTATCGCGGTCGTCTTGCGGCATGGAACGGTATGTCGGATAAGCGATCCGAAGCTGGGAGTGCATCATCCGGCGAATGGCCTTTGTAATACCATTCGCGCTCTGGCGAAACCACGTCTCTCTCCCCTCGGTCGACGGATTGAGAACCGTCAGGTGGTCTCGTCCAGAGTGCCGTAAGATATCCTCGATGGATATCACGGTCGGCCTCGCTGAGCTCTCGGACTCAGGAACCTGGGAGTTGGCCTCCTCGGGAAGTCCCGGCAAAGATGGACGGACTGAGGAAGGCCCAGCCGAAGAAGAAGGCGCATCGGTAGATCTAGACGACGCCAGCTGGGTCGATCTAGATCTACGGCGCTCCTGGTATACTCCGTACAAATCCCTACAATTTAACCCAAATTTTTTAATTTTTATAAGTTTGCAATTTACCCCAATTTTCCCACCAAATTGCAATTTAACCCCAATTTTTCCGCAAATATCAATTTTAGTCCTGAACCAAATTTTCCCCCAATTTCCAAAAATTGCAATCCCCCCCCCAATTTTTCGAAAATTGCAACCCCCCCCCCCAATTTTTCCGAAATTTGCAATTTAACCCAAATTACCTAAAAATTTGTGTCGTAGCAGATGGTCCTTTCAATATGGAAAATCCCAAAACATAGTCTGTTTATGCCAATTATGTTTTTTCCCGCAACCATCCACAATAGTGTGACAATTTCCGCCACAATCAACCGTCCGCTTAGCACCGTAATGGCGAAGTTTGTTAAGCAAATAATTACCATCTAGTATAGGAGGAGGTCCTTCGGTAACTTTCTTGTTTTTTTGTAAACAAATGAACGCTCTTTCGTTATGCATGACGTTTTTGGAGAAAACGTCTATGACAATAAAACCAACAAGATTCCGTCCATTCTTCAATTGGAATGAGTCGATGTTGTCTTG
>OVAW01000643.1:0-12989 GCA_900406365.1 Heliophila coronopifolia | reverse complement strand
ATTTTGTTCCTCTAAACTACCATCCATTTGCACCCTTAGTAAAATAATACTATCGACACATGAGGAAAAATAGTCCAATTAAAGCACCCAACTGTTAACAAGCTACCTATGTGAAATCATAAAACCAGGTAAACAATTTGAATTTATAGGGATACGGATGCTTAAGGACAGTGAAGTATTAAAGTGTCAGATTGAATGCCACAAAAATAATAAAGTTTCAAGATAAAATGTTAAGCTAAGTACGGTTCTTTCTTTTTAATTGGCATCACTGTCATGGTCAAGCCCGGCTAATCCAGGGGTGAGCAGGTCCTTGGAAAGAGTTTCCACAAGCCCACATCAGGTAAAGCCCCCGAGCTGAAGCCAACTAATCTAGCGAATTCGTTCAGCAAATAATCATGGATAGAATCAAATATGAAAGTTCTGCGACTTAACGCATTGAAAGACAAATCCTCAACCACCAAAACATGTGAATTAAGCATAACCAAATGTGCGAAACAGTGCTATAACTACATAATAATTCAAAGAGGAATCCTTATCTCGTCCTAGCTAGTATTTTGCAGTCCACAACCAATGGAAAACTAAGCACAAAGATTATAAATGAAGAGTATTGAAGAGCATTTACCCAGTCATCATAGAAGATACCAATAGCTTCGACAAAGGTTCCCAAAGCGACTCAATATGAACCTGAAACCTATCAGAAGGAAGAAGCCCCAACATTCCTGAGATTGTTCTTTTCATAGCATCCAAAGTCGTTAAAGGAACATCCTTCTGAATTAAACTCACATCTAAAGGCTCAATCTCTTGAATAAGATCCGCAAGTACACATTTCTGATACAAAAAATCCAAAATTCAATTCACAAATTCTTACATTAGAAAATCAAAAATTAGGTGGATTTTGAAAACCTTAGAAGGATTAGGCGATCGAGAATCAGAACGGAGAGTGAAATCGTCGAGAGAGAAACCATCGTCGCGAGGTGCGGCGGAAGCAGTGAGAGTTAAAGTCCGGAACTTCCGTGGAAGAACGAAAAGGCAAGGAGGAGAAGGAAGGTTTGTGATGGATTTACGGAAAATTTGAGGAATCGAAAGAGAGAAGATGGAAATTGTCGTAGTCGCCATTAATAGAAGGGTAAGCTTTAATGGCGGAAATTGTACGAAATTTCTCAACTTTCTCTACTTTCTCTTCCTCTCTGAGCTCGAAACCCTAATTCCCTTTGTCTGATTCTAGTATTGTTAGCCACAGAAGATAATCGTAACATGTTGTCCACAAATACGGTTTGCTGGTCAAATTGCTTAACCGGTAAGAGACCGGTTTAGTATTTCAAATTCCGGTTCAGTGTATGAAACTTTTTTATCTAAAAATCTAAAAAGGAAGAAGACAAATTTCCAAAAAAAACTTTATAAAAACAATTTACATAATAATATTACCATACTGATTGTCTTTTAATCTAGTGATTTTGAAGCTACTAGCATAACATTGGTATCGGGAGTCTGATTCTCCGTTTCGACGATGAAGTTTTTATTCAGCGGAATTTTTAAGCTAATGTGCCGGTCTGTTGTGGCACAATATTGATAAAAAAAAAAAAATCTTACCATTTCTGGAATATGAATATTTAAACAGAAATATGAGAGTATTTTATTTATGTTTTTATTTTCATGGTTAAGTTTTGAAGATTTTCTAGAACATTAATCTCTTTGAGACCGATGTCAATAATGTTTATTGCGTTTATATCTTCTCTTGTCTTATTAAAAAAACAATAATAGAAAAATTCAGTTAGAAATATCAAACCCTCGCACTCAAACATAAAACTTTATGGAGATGAACATCTACATTGGTCCAAAATGAACCTCTAACCTAAAATTAATAAATAATTGGTGGAAATTCCCGGACCCCACCTTTTTTTTTTCCTTTTTAGCTTTAAAATTAAATTTCATATCAAGTTTTAGTGAATTTACTAATAACTGCCTCGTACTCTTTTAAAAAAAAATTTGTGCTTCATACAAAAAAAGGTTTTTGGATCCGCCTTTAAATATATCACTACAACCCATTGGTAATTTGGTTTGCGGTAGATAAAATATAACTTTGTCAAACATAATTCTTTTTATGATTTAATTCACATGGCCTAATTATTACCACTTCCGTGTTTCTACACGTTGACCGAAAATCGAATTCCGATGTCTCCGGTTAAATATAAACTAATTAAAATTTAATTAACCACTAAGACTAATGGAAAAAAAAAAATTAATTCAACATTTTAACCAAAGGCCTACATTCATTGTATCTGTCCATTTTGAAACTAAAGAAAGTTTATGAAAATTACAAATTCAATAAGAAAAAGGCAAAAAGGCAAAGGTTGGGCAGTTGTGTTAGAGAATTTAGAAGACAGATAATAAATAAAATGTCAGTCTTGCTTTGGTACAAACCCAACAAGTTTCATACTATTTATGTTTCTTTGTAATAAATTTACAAAATTAGCAAATAAAGCACTAACAGTTTCATAGAACATGTTTCTCTGAACCCACAAGCCCTTATATATATCTACATTTTGGTTACACATCTCTTTCTTGTTTTCCATGTTTGGCTCGCCGAAAAATGTTATTTATTATTAAATTTAAGTATTTTATTTTATATATGCCATTAATGAAATCCGGTATATATATTCCACATGTTCGTTTTTTTTTACCCTATAATAAAATGTATGTTTATGTCTTAAGACTGTGACATATATAGTTTCATTTTTGTTGATAGACGGATCGCGTAAAGAGATAGATGGTGGACAAGAGGAGGAAGCAGGCGAAGGATACTCGCCCGTTATTTTTTCATGAGTCTGCGGATATTCATGGCATTTTTTTACTAGCTCAACGGACTTTTTGGCTAAATTATGCGCCCATGAACGCAACCCGAGGGCTAGATCTTTTCTTTTGTAATTTTTATTGTAAAATCCTTAATATTTTAGAAAATACATATATTATTCCAAAATACAATTTTAAAAAAATACATAGATATTTAAATTGGATCATGTAATTTAATTAGAAAATGTATTTTTGGGATTTAGGTTATTAAAACAAAATAATATATTAGCGGGCCCCATGGGTCTCGACCGCAAAAGCGTGCGAACGGAAACAAGCTAAATTTAATAGGCCGCAAATGATCACAGACATAAATGTTGCATTCATAACCCATTTATGATGGTGCGAGTTGGGATAATTAGCCTACATGCGGTCCGTCCGATCAGCTCTAGATGGTGCAACACTTTATGATTTTATCTTTAATTAGTGTAATTTATCAATTAATTTGATTTTTGCATCTATATAAATTATTTTGTTGTCTTTTTTTTTTGTACAACAATTATTTTTGTTGTCTATATAGACAATTTTAGTTTAATCTAGACTATAAGATCTTTTGCTAAATTGAATTCTTTTAAATATACAAACCTATCTTGTCTAAAGTACCAAATTTTATTTAATATTTTGGCACTCCACTAAAGACAACCCGCACCTTGTTTTGTAGTATTGTGGTCAATGTGTGAAGAAGCAAATTAGGCATCCCAAAATATCTATTCGAGTGGAGTTTTCCAAAAAATATTAAGAGTTTGTCTACCAAGCATAATATCCGCTTGTAAATAAATTAGAGTTCTTTAAGATAAATCTTTTGGTAAATAAATTAATATATTATCAAATTTTGGTCGCAAACTTACGGTTGTACGGTGGAAGACAAGTGATTTAATGCTTGTCATTTCATACTTTTATACCTGATTATTTCAAGTTGAGGAAAAACTAAATAGAATTAAATTAATTACTAGATTTAGTGACAAAAAAAAACTTATTGCTATTATGCTATTATGTCCCGAAAGCTTATAAGAAATAAATATGATGAATATAATTTCTTTTCTTTTTTTTTAATTCGTGCACAACCTTATAGTCTCTTTGTCGAAGATCAGGGCAAGTTAAATGATTTTTTTTTATTATTTCTTCCAAGGTCGTCTCAATGTTTACGAAGACCCTTTTCGGAAATAAAAATTAAGCCATCCGTATATATTTTAAATTAATAGTTAAAAAAAATTACATCGAACACCAAATTATTACATTGCTAAAATTAACTATTTTTATATAAACAAAACCATTCTTCTAGCTTTTTGAAGCAAAATCTTTAAATAAATCATTGTAGTTATCTTATGAACTCTTAAGAAAAAAAAATTCTTTTGACATTTTTGATAACCAAATTTAGAGTCATAATTTAAAATATGATAGAACAATGAAACCTGGGTAATTATCTTCTTATCGTTCCAGCAAGAAATGGTAGAATTAGTATTTAATTGACTTTTATTTGAGTGTGTAACTTTAAAAATTACTAAATCTATAAAAATATTGAAAATTGTTAATAAATTACAAAGAAAAAGAACTGAAAAATATACAAGAAAAGACTATAAATAATTATAAATTTACGAAAAAAACTGGAAGTTACCTTAAGATTTTTTCTAATGGTTCTTAGTAAAAAACATGTTTTGCTCTATGAAAGAAACGTGTTCGCAAAAAATAAATTTGAGAAAATAATAAATTTGAAAAATGGTTAAGCTATCTAACGTTTTTTTTCTCTATAGTCAAAATATTAAATATTTACTTACCTAATATTCCTAAAAAGCAATATATATTTTTTCAAAATTAACAATACTTAATTTGCTTATTTCCATTTTACCAAATCAATATAAAACTTTCCTAAATCTTATTGATACTCACAATAAATCAACAAATTTTTTTAAATATAGATATTATAAATTTTTTTATCCTCAAATTATTATATCTACATATATTAGTATATTTTTATAAGGACCCCTCTATATTATGGGCCGTGTTCGACCGCTCCAGTTGCTCGCTCTAAAAGACCCCTCTGATTTCTTCACAAGTGATTTGAACATTGGTGACGACACATTCCTCTTTCTGGAGAGGACCACTAGACTACAAATCACTATTTTTATTGTCTTCATTAATAACTTGAACTTGGGGGACATATCAAAGAATGAAGAACTTAACCAATACTCCATATTCTGTCATATTTTTCTAAGAAAATTCATGTTTATAACTATATTTAATAATAAGTACAAATATCAAATTTGATTTTTCGAAAGAAAAAAAATATTTCTTAGAAACAAAGTACAATAAAACTCATATTATAAATAATATTGTTTGGATTATGATATTTTATTATTTGATAGAGATGTTAATTAATGTGATATTAATTTATTTAAAGAGACATTACCATAGAATTCACCGTAGATTGATATTATTTTATTTATCAAAACATTTTAACACAAGCTAGGACAAAATGATTAATACCGAATATCCTGAAGGAGATTATGAAACCTGTCTTGGTTCGAAAAATTCAGTAGCGACTTTCGAAATTCAACATTATAATTTGTTATGTCTTTATCACGAATATTATATAACTATATAGTAGAAAAAAAAAGTAACATAAAATTCCAACAAATTTACTGATTAAATGACATTGACTTTCATCAAAAGTAAACAAGGTCCCTGCGAATATAAAAACCTCTCTAATCAGGATTTTTTTTCCTAATTAGAGAGATAAAACAAATTACACACAGAGATTCCACAGTGAAAAAAAAACCATTTAAAAAAAGAAAAAAAAAAAACACTAAATCACCAGGGAGGAATCTAATTATATTACAAGACCAAAGCACTAATCAATATAAAGACTTTGACTTCACGAAATAATAAAACATGGAAATGTTCTTATCTTCTCCTCCTCTCCGGCGTCCAATGCGGCAAGGCTGGGCTAAAATGCGCCGAGACAACCCTAGAATCAAGTAACTCAACAATCGGTGTGAAGTTCACGCACCTCGGTACCTTGTACTGATTAATCGATGCGCCTCTCGAGATAGCGTAATCCATCAACTCCTCGAATGTTCCGTTTTTCACCACCCTAATCTCCAATGGTCCTACCGAGTTGTCCGCGACTCGGCATTGTCGGTAAACCGAGTTCATTGACTCTTCCATCTCAAGGCAGCAACGAGTCAGGGTCTCCTGACTCGGCTGCCTTGACCCGTCTCTTACTAACAACTCCCAATATAAAACATAGTGCCCCGGGATTGTACTTGTGTCCGCGAAGCTTGTGTACTCGGCTACGCGGGCCCCACAATCTTCTAGAAGCAACTTTGATGCATTCTCGACTGCTTTCTGAAGCTCAGACTCGTCGGTCTTGTCGGAGTCGATGCTGAGGAGGACATTTTTTCGTCTCACGAAGTGAAATTGAGGCGCTGAGTTATGGAAGCCTGTGACTCGGAGGATGTCACCGACTCGGTATCGACACAGACCAGCGTAGGTGGTAACCACTAGTTCGTATTCTTTGCCGATTTTTACATCGACGAGTTCTACAGCTTTGGAGCCACCGAGAGGGATGAATTCGAAGTAAGCCATGTTGGGCATTATAGTGTAAGAAACTTCTGATGGTTTGCACATTGGGTTAAGGTTTAAACCGAAGTAACACTCGGAAGAAGCATACATGGTGCAAGCCATCGGAAGCCCGCCGCTATAGTATTCCAATGTTGGAATATACTGAGCCATGGCTCCGGTAACGATGACGTCAATGTACTTAGTGTTCGGCCAAATTCTGGTAATGATCCGTTCCCAATTGTCGGACTCACATTCCTGACGGATAAACTCCGCCAAGTTAGAATCCGGTTTAAGAATACCAGACATACATTCTCTTAAAGACTGGTCGGTTATCTCAGAATCGAGATAACCTGACTCAATATCGTTGGCAAAGCGAGACCAGTGAAGTTGGAGGAAGCGGATGGCACGGAGTAGACCGGAGGCAAAGACAGCGCCTACTCGGAGGACGGAGAAGCGGTCAAGGAGGCCGCAAAGCATCTGAGTGTACATGCTTTGGAAGGAGTCAGGACAAAGAATAGCTTCATTAGGACTTGTGTAGACATTATAAGGGTCGTATGGTCGAGACCGGAAATGATCACTTTTGTAGTAGCTGGTTAGGACCGGTCTAGCCAGTAGTCCACCGGCTGTCTTTGTTTCGGACTTAACAAATAGGAAGTACAATCCTTTTCCTTTGTCTAGTCCCGGCACATACCTATTCCATATAAAAATAATAAAAAAATGTCAACGCTTGAACTAAAAAATAAATTATTTGTTTAAGTATGTAACAAACTCATACGTCACCGTTTTGTCGTTTGTGTAAATTTTTTATTTTATTTTTTAATTTAGATGAAACATTAAAATATGGTTTGGTCATAGCTGTTTTATACGGTAAGGACTTACAAATTCATAACTGGCATGAGGAGACTGTAAAGAAGCTGGCGACGATCAAGCTCTTCTTTAATGGTGGGCATCAGCTTTCTCTCTCCTGCTGAGGTTCCAGAGCTGAAAAAAAAAAACCATTAAACATAATCAGAACCGGCTTTTTTACTAATTATATTTTGATCCAATTTTTTTTATTAGACTTCCAAAATTTTAATAAAATAAGAATTTTGTCCTTAAAGATTTACTCTTATGTATAAAAAATATAAATTATAGGAAGGGGTGGCTAGAGGTGGATCTAAACAGAATTTTGGTGTAAGACATATATAGAATAATATATAAACATTTTATCAATAAAATTAAAATAAATAATATTAGTACGGGGCACATTTAGCATTTTATGATACAATTACACACATATATGATATATATATACTATTTGCTTCTTAACTTCGTATAAAAATTGGTTGGGGCCTACACCCCCACCTAATTAACCTCTCGGTTTGTCTATCGGGGTGGTTCTGACTCGAGTTAGAGAAAACATTTGATACGGAACCAATTTTTTTTTTAAAAAAATTATTGCTAGTAGATTTATGTTCCATATTTAAAACCAAAAAAAAAATTAAAGAAACTTGTCTCTAAATTTTAGTTTTTTTATGAGACCCAAAATTTTAGAAAATTTCAAGGACGGGCCTGATTACACAAGCGGCACTGAAGATGATGTAAACTCAACTCTAAAATTTCATTTTGATTAAAGTGTTCAAACCTGGTTAGGAACTCGGAGATAGGATGTGAAGACAAGATTGGAGACCGATCTCCATCAGCAATACGTTGAATCTCCGGCTGAAGATCTTCATATGTAATGATAGGAAGTTTCGTTTTAAACGTATCACGATCGGTGGTGCCGCAGAGGTTGAAACGGCGAAGGTACTCAGTATCAGCGTTGCGTTTAAGAATCTCCTGTAGGAGCTTTTCTTGGACTGCATCTGCGTTTCGGGTCATTTCTTCGATGAACCGAAGGGCTTTTGCGTCTTTTTCACATGCCGGTGGGCCCAACGGCGACGAGAGGGTCGAGTCTACCGCCATTTTTTTATGTGTCTCTGTTTGTGAATTGTAGTTTGGAAATGAAGAAGATTTGTTTTGGAGATTGAAGAGCTTTGGTGTGGTGTGTTATTTATATAGAGGCAATGTGAAATAAGATGCTGCCACGTCACACGGCCAAACAACACATGAGTTTAGAGTTCAGACAATAACCCTCAAAATAATATCTAATTTTATTACTTTTTATTCAATCTTAACTAAGATATTGCATGGGGTCTAACTAATTAAGACACAAATCTCTTTTCATGATGTATCAAAATCAATGTAATTAAAAACATTTCCATGAGCATATTTATGTGGTTTTCATGAGTCTAAAATCCTTTAAAATTTTGGAGATCGCTAACAAAATTTCAATTTTTTGAATTTTTTTTTTACAAAAATTAATTTTAAAAATGAGGTTAGATATAATAAAAAATATCAAATCTCTTTTCATGATGTATCAAAATTAAGACACAAATCTCTTTTTCTGCTGTATCAAAACCAATGTAATTAAAACCATTTCAATGAGCATATTTATGTGTTTTTCTTGAGTACAAAAATCCTTTAAAATTTTGTAGATCACAAACAAAATTTTAATTTACGTTGATTTTTTTTCTTACAAAAATTAATTTAGAAAATGTGGCTTAAATATATAAGAAAAAATATTTTTAAATTTTTTTACGACCGGAACAAATGTTTTTTCTCCAACTCTACTCATTGAGTAACCACTATTGCTTCTTCATAAGTTTTATAGTTTATTTTAACTTGGTAATAAAAATATTTTCATTGTACTTCTATTATTTGTGAAAGAAGTCTAATTGTAAATTATTTTTTGTCATTTCACTTTAAAGACCATTTAAATTTCTCTTTCGAAATATTCCAAATTCAAACTCTAGTTATGGTATAGCAGCAAAAATTAAAAAAAAAAAATTTATTTATCATCCGGTAAATTGAGTAAATATTTATTAAGAGTTATATTTTTCCAAATAAATCTTGTAAAAAATTGTTATTGTAATGTCATAAAACATAGTTTAAAAAAAAACTTGGTATTTTGAGTAAACATTGGAGATGAAAAATCAAATGTTACATGTGGAGCATATTAAAAATTTGGTAAATGAAAATATTAAATGCTAGAACAAGAAATGAGGCAGTAAAGGAGGGGATGTTGGAGATGAAGGGGGACAAGGTGGGACCCATATAGAAGGCTTAACATGGCATGATTAGAGGGATTTGCATGTGGGGTTAGGCCATTGCCATGTCATCTTACCATCTCATCATCTATATCGTCAACGCATTTCCCACTTTTATTTTTTTTTGGATAAATTATGTATACATTATTGTTTTTTTTTTTGGGATTTTATTAACTTTTTAGTGATAGTTAAAATTTCAGAAAATTTGTTTAACTACCATTTTTTCGTGACGAAATTTAAATGGTTAGCACATTTGATTTCCGAACTTAAATAATCACTACACAAATGATATTTTTTTCTTTTATAAACATTTAAGGTAATAATAAATCTGATTTCAGTTCATAGCTTCGAGATTAAAAAGAAAAAAAAATTAGTTTTCAAATATGTTACTACTATTTTTTAGCAAATCGATATAGAAAAGTTTATCATTTTCTTTTTACTTTAAAGTTGTTGTATGAAACATTTACATCTTCGTAGACCAGATTTAGAGTATGTTAAATTCCTATAATATTGAAGAATTTTTTCTACTAAACATCGTTCTAACATATAAATTTAAAGTTATGTCAATAATATTTTTTTCAGTTGAGTTAAGAAGCTCTATAATCATTTTTTGTGACTATCATATTCTTTTTTTTTTTTTTGTTAATAGAAGGTGACCTGAGCCAAAACCCGAGCAATTTCTTGGGCCATGAGACTTCGGCGCTAACCCCTTTGACCAATTTAAATATACGCATTCTCCGAGTTTCGAATCTAGGTGGTGGAACTCATAGTTGTGAACCCTTATTTATTTTTTCTAATTATTTTCAGTTAAATAAACAATAATAGATTAAGAAAAATAGTCGAATGTCTTTTGTTTAGAGTATACTAACATCGATTTTGGCAACCGAAGTTTGACTTCATGTCTTTACCACTAAAATTTTCGTAGTGAAATCGGATTAAAAATGGTTGCGAAGTGTGTCGAGTACTGTCGACAAAAATAAATATTAAGATAAATTTACAATTCCCTCTTAGATTAAAGAGATGGAAGTGGAACAAGAAAAGAGGAGTACTTGCAAAAGGAAGTGTGTTGTTGCCGTGTTGGTGGTCGAAAGCAACTTTGTCCATTGGACACGTGAGACCAATGCCTAATTCCATGCTTTCTTGCCTCGCCATTTCAACTATTTCAATTATATATATCTATTATCATAATTACAAAAGAATCAGCAAATTAGGTTTAAATTATTTTTTTTTTCCTGTGCGTTAGCGAATGTGAAGTACTTCGAACTGGACACCATTACCGATTTATGCTTTGCTTTCTTAAAACTAGGAATGAGATGCGCGGTATGTTTTTATATATTTCATCCTTTTTCTGTCACTAATGTTTTTTTTTCTATTTTGGATAACTTTTCATCCTATTTATTGGGTTATTACTTTAATTTTAAAGAAAATAAAATGCAGATAACATGATACATAGTGAACTTAGTTTTAGTCATAATTGATATTTTAAATTATTTTGTACAACATTTTAGAAAGCTATTATTTTAGAAGAAATATTTTTATTCCAAAAGTACCATTAATTGCTAGATTCTTATAAGACATCCATCCAAATTACCAGTTGCCAAAGATCAAATAGAAGATCCGGGCGAACCCAAATTTTGAACAAATTTTTTAGACTTGTCCGCGAAAAACTTGCCGACAAACCCGTAGTCACGGCTTGTTAGAGCCGTGCAGATATGGCTGCAAAACATTCCTAACTACAAATCCACATAGATTTAAACTTGTCCGCACATTAACCAACCAAATTTTCAAAAAAGTCGCGGTTGGACAGTTTCAGGAATAGAGGCAATTAGTTAGAAAGGTCTCCCTAAATCCGTGGAAAGATTTTTTGTTGCATGAAAAAAAATGTATTTAAACTTTTGTTAAATTCTCTAATAATTGTTTTCTTATGTCCTAATTTTCGTCCTAAATTCGCTACTGGATAGTTGAAACGCCAAATTGAGAGTTCTACTGCCTCCTCACTCTACATGTGAAACTAAATAAATATTAGGAGTGGACACATTTTCCATCCCGACCCGTCCTATTCCGTTTTCATCATAAAATTATCGTTCCATATGAGAAACCATTCTCGTTTGGAGAAGTTTTGAATTCCGAACGGGAACATGATGGGAAGGGGAATTCCAAAGTCCCGTTTTGTACTGAAAATATTTGTATATAGAAATATATATATATATATATATATATATATATAGATTAAGTATCTAGAATATATATATCACATAATTATGGAAAGCAAATATTCTTAATTTCTAAACTGATACATTTTTATTACTAAAAATTTTAAATAAAAATCAATGATTATGTTAATTTGTGAAATTTAATTATTATAAAAGATATTAATATATATTGATTAGATAGTATTTTTATATTCTAATACTTTATCAATTGAGGAAAAATAAATATGTTCTTTTGTTAATTTGTTTTAGTCTACAATTTATTAATATTGAAATTTTATTGTAAGATATTTAATTTATTAGTATTAAATGTTAGATTTTTCACTTTTAAATTTATTTATATATTAAAATAATCAAATATAAAACAAAAAATCATGACTGCCGTCCCATATTTCAAACAGGATAGAAATAAGATATCTATTTTACTTCTGAAATTCTCGTACCGATTTTCTGTTCGCCCACCCCTAACAAAATATTAACAATCCAAAATTTGAGATGAGGTCAACGATTAGTTGGAGAAATGGAGGTTTCCTGTTACATTACTTGCATGTTGCCGTTACGAATTAAAAATATAAACTAGAATTGTAGATAATAATAAAAGGATTAAGACAACATATTAATGGTAAATAAAATTAAAATAAGATTGAAGACAGACAATGAAAAATAAAGAAAGGATGTAAGGAACCGTCTCACCGCCATAAGATCCTCCGAAGATTTTGAAGTTCGTTGGAACTTCTTTCACGTGCGCTTCTCTTTCCTCTTCCTTTCCTCATCATTTTCTCTTCATTTTCATGCAACATATATATGAATCCAGCAAATTATTTATTTGTTATTTTAATAAGAGAATCTTTCGTTCATTAATTTAAACGATGGAATAATCTTGGCGTGTGCTGTGTTGCAGTTGAAGCTGCTTGCTTCGTAGGAAGACCTCTTCCACATTTTTGACACACGTACCCTAATCCAGTCACTTCTATATTATATTTCGTTTTTTCATTTTTTTTAATCCGGGATTCAGGTTCAGAGCCAGCCTTTGATTGTATCATGTTAAGGCACTGGTCACTCCTCCCCGACCGAATCTCGAACTAGTGACCTCTCAGAGAAATCCATGGGCACTGCCAGTTGAGCTAACTCTGCTGGGTCAATCACTTTTATATTATATTACATTTTTTTTTATTTTTTATTTATTTATTCCAACATGTATGATTACACTACAAGAAAACACGCGCATATCTGACGGCCAAAA
>OVAW01000642.1:0-12989 GCA_900406365.1 Heliophila coronopifolia | reverse complement strand
CAAACATTCGACATAAAATTTGAAAAATTAAAATCGGAGAACTAAACACTAAAATTAACTTTAGATTTTTTTTTTACTGTAAAAAAAAAATCATAACACAAAAACTTATATCTAAAGATTAACTACAATAAGAAAAATGTGCATTTGGACCAGAACCTCCAAATGATATTATTTTTTGGACCAAAATCAAAACTATGATTGATGCGGTTAGAATATTTTGTCCATTCTTTTAGTAATGAATATCTATTCGCTATCTCATGTGCTTTCTGTTTTCGTTCTATGAATTTAAAAACAGGGAAGATGAGTTCAAACCAGGAGATTATGGCTGTTTCCATTGATGTACATGAATCTCTATCGACTAGCATCTCCACTTCTTTGGCTGACGATGATGGTCATCCAAAACGTACTGGTACGTAACATTATTATAAACCTTTTAATTCAATCTAGTTTTGTTAACTTTGATTTAAAAAAGTTTAAATATCTTGGCATTACAGGGACTACTTTGATGGCATGTGCCAATATAGTGAGTGCCCTGATAGTTCTGGGAGTATTGTCATTATATCCGGTCATGGCGGAGTTAGGATAAAATTTAAAAGGAAAAAACCGAAAATTAGAACCGATCAACTTTTGAAGAAAAAGTAGAACCGATTGAGTATAAAAAAAAGTAAAAGTTTAGCAAACAAAAATAAAGTTTTGAAATATACAACCAAGATAACTTAAAATTGAAATACCAAATTTGATTATCTTTCTAACTCATGAAGCAGAGACAAACTAAGAAGATGAATGAAAATTGGAGGACTGAGCTAACGAGATAAAGTAGGCAGCTAGCTACATAAGAAAGCCATAGATGCACTAACCTCTTCTCATAAAAATTGGTGGAGACAAGACCAGCAAAAGTTTTCGGTCTCAAGCCATAGATGTAGTTTTATCAGATTTTAATGGGTTGTTGGTTTTGAAGAAGATGCAAAAATGGGTTGCAGTGAATTGCTTTATATAGAAATATAAATTTTTAGATTGTTAGCATAATATAGAAACTAATAAATATAGGCCAATACTTATTTATTATTATTTTAATATTAACAAAAATACTAGATTAATATAATGGAATTATTTTTTTTCAAAAATATAATAGGCTACTAAATATATTAATAAATAAAATTATTTTTTTAAATTGATGTATTTAACAACATGTTTAACATAACTTTTATAGACTCATTATCTTTAATAAATTTTAAAATGTTTATTTTTGTATTTAATAGCATTAAATTTAGTTAACTTATATTTTTTTAATTTTTTTTCTTAAATATTTGCTCTTTAATACTCCCTCCGTTTTTTTTACATGATGTTTTAGAATATGTTTTGTTTTTCAATATAACATGTTTTAGGATTTCTATGCATAATTAACTCTATATTTATAATTATACCGTTATAAAATTAAATATTATGTTTATTAAAACATTTATTCTCTACGATAATGAAGGTTACATTTTTAATTCTAATTTTTTTTCTTAGTATAAATGAAAACTCTAAAATAATAGCAACGGAGGGAGTATATATCTATTCTACAAAAGTAGAAGTCCATTAGAGTTTACTGCTCTTAAACAGAAAACTATTTAAATATTTATTAATGATAATTTGTGAATAAGT
This sequence comes from Heliophila coronopifolia, assembly GCA_900406365.1. NCBI lineage: Eukaryota > Viridiplantae > Streptophyta > Magnoliopsida > Brassicales > Brassicaceae > Heliophila > Heliophila coronopifolia. The sequence continues at coordinate 11,342 of OVAW01000642.1, read as the reverse complement.
TTTTTAAAAATGTTGTTAAATACATAATTTTCAGATATAATTTTCTTTATTATTCAATATATTTAATAGCCAATTATATTTTTGTTAATATTTTATATCTAGTTATGCATTATATTAATCTAGTATTTTGTTAACATTTTAAATACTAACAATCAAATAATAACAAATAAGTATTTACTTCAAGTAGATAGACATAATTAATAGTTATTATAATAGTAAAACTTTTAGAAGAGAATGTACTCTCAAGTTGACTTCACCACCAAAATTTATTAAGTTTCATTAGTTTCCATCGTCTTGTTAACAATCCGACATATTGTAGTTTTATGTAAAGCAATTCATTACAACCAAATATTTTAGTTTTCCACAACCAATATCAGTTATCATATAAAATAAAAGATAGAAAGTTGGTGAAACATCTAATTCAATTTTATGATGGTGATAGAGAGCTATACCACACAACTATTCGAAATTTTATATAATATTATCTTCATATCACAATCTCAACATCGCTCACACACAACCTTCAAAAAATAATTAAGAATAAACAATGCAGGAACCCTAAAATCACTTTAAAACCACCAAACCGGAAAGCAAAAAAAAAAGATAAGATTTTTCATCAGAAAAAAGCAATCCCAAAAGTTATGTATTGTGTGTGTGTTTTTATACAGACAAACATTTTACATACTCTACTAAATTGTATAGGATAGAGAACAAAATCGACAGGCAAGTAACGTTTGCAAAGCGTATCACCGGTTTGAAAAGCTTATGAGCTTTCGGTCTTTGTTCAGCTAAGGTTTCTCTCATCAATTTCTCCGAAAGTTGAAAATTTGATTTATGTTATTCATAGAAAATTAATCAAACAAAGCTTACATGTAAACATAGTTTTGAATCTTTTAACTATCGGAGATAACAATGTGTTCTTCTTCAAAGGATTTGTCATGACTCTAATATGATTCTAATATGGAAGGAGGATTCGAAGGTGGAAACCAAGAGATTATTTTGGGCTTTAGTGTTGTTGGGCATTTCGGCCCAAATTGTAACTCTCTATATAAACTCATGTACATGTAAACCGTAAAGTGATTCTAGTTGATCTATTAGTGCAGACGTGGAAGTAGATCACGTCGATCGAACCACGTATTTTCTTGTGTCTTTTTTGTGTGTTTCTTTCTTTCATAGCATCACAAAGTAACTGAGATCGATCCCCAATAGAGATTATATTTTTCGCAACAAAGGAAACCTTGAGTGAAACCCATTTGGATATTAGGACCGGTCCTGAAATCGTCTAAAACTTTAGGGACCGGAAAAAACTAAAATTTAAGGGTTTTTTTTTAAATGTGGCATAAATCTAATAGAAATAATTCTAAAAATTGGGGGCAAGAGCAAATGTTTCCTACGACTCTACTCAAGGTCAGGTCTGGATGATAATATTGTTTATGAAAACTCGATTTTAATGGCTTTAGTAGAAAACATATCAATCAATCGTATACTGATCTTAGATCAATAAAGGATATGGAATTTAGAACCCGAATATGAGAATCAGGGAACAAGATAGTGAGGAGAAGTCGCGAAGAGTGGTCGGTCCATTTAGAAGATCCTTACGCAAATGAAGTTTAGGCTCTCTCGTAATCTTTATCTCCAGAATCTCTGGTCGGAGTAAATTCACATATTGCTAGCTAGGGATGAGAGAGCAGAGGAAATTAATCCTTGCATAAGGGACGGGAAGCTCTATGTAGTCAAGAAACGACCACATATGTGATCAAACTCTCCGACCAGTTCTCAATGTGTTGGCTACATTCTATATATGTCTAGAGAACTTCTTTTTTTTTATTATCTTGAAGTTTTAGGGCCGAAGCTCGTACATCTTCGTGGGCCGGAATAAAAGCATGTTAAATTCTTTCAAATTGGAAAGTATTCCCTCCCAAAGGTAGACTCCAATATGTGACCTCAAAACATATTTTTCCAAATGAACTTCTTATTTGCTAGACAAGTAAAGAGTATATATAGATAACAAAATAAGTATGAAAACATATGGTATTAAATAATTACTATATACTCATATGAAAATGATTCTTCTGTTTTGATTCTCAATATTAAATATCCACTATACTTATGACTTTTAAAAGTAATTACTTTTAAAAATTAAAATGTTTAATAACAATCATAAAATATTTTAAATTTTTATAAAATGTAAGAAATTTTCCACGTTAACTTAACTCGATATCGCAAACAGAATAAAAAGAGATTATAAATTTATAGTTCAATATAAAACCAATGTTTTTATTCATTCAAAAACCATGTTTTCTCGGCTTTTAGGATGTATACATATTAGAGATTATTTTCTTATGAGAGAAATATAAATCACTTATTATTTATGAAATACATTCATTGATATATATATATATATATATATATATATATATTATAGAAATGCAAATGTATATATATTATAGAAATGCAAATGTTTGGTGATTTTATATATAATTTTTTTTAAATAAATAGATTATATAATGCAAAATAACGTGAATGGTATAAAAGTTATAGAATCAATATAGAGTACAGATATGTATAAGTATATAATCAACAGTAAAACAAACTGATATAGGTAACAAATGTATATATTTATTAATTCATGGTGAAAATACATAAAATTGAGATTCTTTGAAAGTACTTGCATCAACGTTCTCTTCGATAGTATATTATGATTATTTTCCATATAATAAATGAGAAATTCGATAAATATTTTCATGAATAAGCTCAAAACACATCAATTACTTTTTTTTTTCCAATATCAGTTCCTTAATGACGATGGACAAAAAACAATTCCGGAACCAAAATAATTATCATGTTTATATCCACTTAAAATTTCGGACGGGATGAAAATTCCCAATTTTTTCACCTTTTTGTTATTTCATTATTAAAAGTTTCAAAACTAACAAAAACACATAATTAATATAACACCAACCAAAATATTATCCAACAGTAAAAATAAATCACAATAATCTCAAATATTAATATCTAATGCACCAAATAAATAAAGATTAATATTTGTTCGTTAATGATTAAACTTAAAATATTTAAATTTACAAAAAATAAAAAATAAAAAATAAACAACAAGTTGATAATTGTAGATATAGTGTTATTAAATCTTTTCTCTATATTTAAGACAAAGTATATGATTTTATATGTATAATTATATATAAACTAATATTATAATTAAGAGACTATAGGTGCATTTTGTATAATCGTGTATTTTACTAAATTTAATGATTTATATACTCACTTAGATTACTTTTTTTTCTTGTAATTTTCTTTATATCCGATTCGTATATAAATTATTTCTTCTCAAAATATCACTCATTAATTTCAAATTTATAATTAATTTAGCAATATCATTTTATGTAAGATAATACAAAATATATTTTTTTAAAGCTCTTCTCTTTTTAATACATAGTAAATATTTATATTTATTAAAGAGGAAATATTATTAAAAGAAACTAAAATAAAAGTCAATTACAATTATTAATGCTATTAAACAGAAAAACATTTATTATAATAAATAACATTTTGAAATAATGATTGACTTAATCCATAGCTAAAATAAAACTCTTAAAAGAAAATGTACTTCAATTTGACTTCACCAACAAATTTATTATCTTTAATTAATTTCTATAATTTTGTTAATAATCCAAAGGTTTATACTTCTATATAAACCAATTCATTACAGCCAAATTTTTCATCTTCTCAAAAACAAATAAAGTTTTAGACTCCGACACGTTTTTATAATAACATGTAGCATATCCTCATTATACTGACATTCATAATCGATATTTTTTCATTGTCTGCTCCTCCGATGGCATGAGTTAGCATCTCTCTTTGGCGCCGTTGAGCAATTAGTAAACCGATCTAAACTTAGAGGGCATTATTGAAGTTTAAAAGATAATAGAAAAGTTTTGAAGGAAGATTTGGATAACTTGGTATGAAATCAGAAGTCCAACACAACCGTGTCATAATCAGAAGTTCACAAATCTCGATATGTGGCATGCTTGTGCTCGACCTCTGATTTCATACCAAGTTATCTAAATCTTTCTTCGATGAATGAATTTAAATATTGATTGGCACAAAGTTAATTATTAAATCAAAAATTTTATCAGAATTAATTTTAATGTTTTGGTTTTCATATAGTAGATTTGCACTTCGTTGATAATAAAGTCGTTATATTTTTTTGATTGCGTTTTTTTTGTAAGTTTTGAATTTTATCATTATGCTAAGCCGTGATCATCACTCATCCAAGCTTAGCACAGCCGCATGCTGGTTGAATCGACCCAATAAGCGAACTCTAAAGCAGAAATCGAGGAAAATCAACTTGATTCAGATGCTATATCAAATATTTTTTCATAGGGTTTTCTATTTTAATTATTTTCAAATCGGTCTATTAAACAATAGAGAAATATTCTTTAGTATCTACATATATAATCTCACATTATATTGCAGTAAAATACAATTAAATCGTATACTTAAATTGAACATATAATTGAGTTTCATTTAACATGATAACATTTAATATACAACAATTCACATATTGTTCATATGTTGGAAAAAAAAACAACACATGCTAAATAAGGATCCAACAATCTCCCAATTAGACTACATGTGAAACTCTATAGTTTTATATTAAAATAACTTTATGATGTCTTAAATTTCTATAATTTTCTTTTTGCACTAATGGGATATCTAAAAATAGTACCAAACGAGTGCAAAAAGCAAATTAACGAAATTATTTTAATGCCAAGAAGGACATAAATGAATAACTAATATTTTCAAATAGAGTTTTTTCATAAAAATAGAGTTTTTCATTAAAATAGACTTTTTTTAAGTTTGAGCGTTTTTGTACATTCGTAAAACCCACCACAAAAAAACAGAAGAAGAATCTTGACTGTAAATATTTAAATATCTATGATTTTTAAGCATTTATTATATATAAATTTTTATTTTGAAAATTGAAATATATTTTTAAATTTTTATAAACTTTTAAAAAGATTTCATGTAAGATCAACTCTATCACAAAAAAAAAAGATGATAAATATATTAGTTAACACAAGACGAAAATTTGGGAACCAAAATATTTATTTGTTTATGTGTCATTTAAAATTCAGAAAGGAAATGGAATGGATGAGAGTTATATAAACATGGAAAGAAAACTTAAAAGAACTAATTTTGTTCAATGTTTATCGTACAATTTAAAATAATTAATTTGCAAAATTTAAGAGACATGACAAGTAGTCTTTAAATTATTTGTGCATAATTTCCACTTAACAATTTTGACTCTTAGAAGAATAAATTTTGGTATCGGGAGTTTTATTTCTCCATACTTAACGATGAAGTTTCCCTTTAATTTGATTTATGTTAGTGGGCCGGCCTATTGAGCCCTAATATTGAAAAAAAAACATATAGCTATAGTAGTTATAGTTATTTTTTCATATTGTATAGTAGTTTTAGTAGAATATATTGTGAGTAATTAGTAATATTTTTATTCTCATAATGTCATTCGTTAATTCATTAATATATACATTTTAAAGACTTTTTCAGTAATTTTTTTCTCTCACAAATGGTAATCTATAGTATAATATGTTTTAGGAGATTAATAAATGTTTTATGCTAAAAAAATCATTTATTAATTTCAATTTTATAATTAATTCATTAATGTCGTTGTATGTAAGATAATACAAATAAATATTCTTTCATTAAAAACATTCTTTTTATATAAGGTAGACATTTATATATATATATATATATATATGTATATATATATATATATATCAAATAGGAAATAATTTTGTAAAAAAATTATTAAAATAGAAGCTAATTTAAATTAATACTATTAATTAGAAAAACATTTCAAAATTTTATGACAGATATAATTGTTTAAAAATAGTACTTTATGCATGTTCAAACATAAGTTAATTTATTATATTTAATAAGCCATTATATTTCTGTAATAAAATTTTGTCTAATTATATTATATTAATCTAGCATTTTGTTGACATTTAAAAAAAAAATTGAAATAATAATAAATAATTGACTTAGTCTATATCAACTTTAAGTAAGATTTTTAAAAGAGAATGTACTTTCAATTTGACTTCACCACCAAATTTATTATCTTTAGTTAGTTTCTATTATTTTGCTAAATATCCAACAAATTAAAATTTTATATAAAGTCAGCAAAAAAATATAAAGCAATTCACTACAACTAGATTTTTTATTTCTCCAAAACCAGATGAAAATCCCTGAAAGCTATGTTTTTATAATAAACTTATATTTTCAATATATCTAAAACCGTATAAAGAGAATATAAAAATTTATATGGAGAAGGTATGATTATTTTTGTTTTTGTCAGCAATATGTCATATCATTTCAATATAATCTTATACAAAACAAATGTTATTTTTATGTTTTAGGGCAAGTAAGGGTTACTAAACCCAATATCGATTATCATATTATGTGGAGACATATCCCCATATGCTGCATACCCGACAATTTATAACGCTTTTGTAAGTTCCACTCCCTCCCAAATGAGACTCTTTCCTTATAATAGTTTGTATATTTTTTATAAAATGTAATAGAAGAAATATTCACTAAAAAACTGTAGGGAAAGCATCCACCAAGTCACCAACTACAACAAAAAACAAATATTGTGACAAAAAATTAGTCACAATAAAAATAATTTTCCATAGCAATAATTTTTTTGTTACATTATTGTGAACATTTATAAACGGTTGCAATACGAGCGTCACAAATGATATTTAGTAACAAAAATGTTACAGAGTTGGGACGATATTCGTTTGTAACAAAATTGTTAGAAGTAAATACAATTTATAACGTTACAAAAACGTCTTACCTTATAACTATTAGAATGTCATAATTACTTAACATATTGATACATTAATTTAGTTATAGAACGTTCACGTTTTATCATTAAATTTTGTCATCAATCCGTCATAGTTAGGGAGTGGATAATTATTGTGAAACGTCTTACTTTGTGACTATTTCACAAATTCAAATTGTCATGTTTTAACACTAAAAATTCATCATAAATTCGTTCTAATTAACTACCAATTATCATTCAAATCAAAACATTCTTCGATAATTTATTGTTATAGATAATCGTCTGATTTAGATTCACCAAAAAATATTCAGTAAAAAAATCTCACAAAAACATTATTTTTTTCATTAATTCATCAAGACAGAAAAGGATGGGCGTAATACATCAAAATATGATACAAGTAAAAAAAGTAAAAACTATATCTAAATTCTAAAAAACACACGCATAAATAAATTACGTAGAGACCTATGCTACATCTCAGATTCTCATAAATTGTTCCATGCAGACGGTTTCCTGCGAATAGTGATAAACGAAATAATTATTTTTGAAACTCAACGTAACACTAAAAACTAAAAACTAAAAACTAAAAATTTGATTATATATGATAAAGAGAAAGGAGGCTGAAGAGAAAAATGAACAATTTTCGATATATCATTCATTCAATCTTAGATTTTAGGAATTGATATAAAAAAGAGAAAGATTTATTTTCTGAGATGTCGAAATATTAATAAAAATATAAACATCAATTTATGATAATGATAATATTAATAAAAATATAAACACCAAATCTACCGTTTTTGTTGAAATCTTGACATATCTAAAGACAAAAAAAAAATAATAATAATAATAATTTATGAGAAGAAGAATTTTAAAATGAATCAGAGAAATACCACCAGAAAGTTTTGCCTTAATAACAAAAATTTAATATAAGAGTAGAAAGAGAAACTAAAGAAATCACTGAAGCGTGGAAGCGTGGATACTAACTTCATACGCCACTTTCTTCACCTCAAACTAATATTATTTTTTATTATTCTATAGTTAAATCAAGCATCTTCAACTATAAATTGTGGAAAAATGATAATTTTTTTTTGCTAAAAATATGATAATTTAAAATTATTAAATTTTCATCCTAGTTTAATTTTGTTTAACTCCTTCAAAGGTAATTAATTTTTTTTTTAATATATTCATAGAAAAGAAACGTATATCTAATTTAGTAACGATATCAGCTTTTATTGAAAATTATATTATTTTCATTTTTAATAGATATATATAACTTATAGAAAATCGAAATTCTAATATATAAAAATTCTCTAGATTTTCTATCTCTCCCAAGTGAAAAATAACCAAAGGACGTGGAACATGAAAATATATATTTTGGACCAACTCGGACACGTCACGAGGGCTTTTTTCTATAGTTTTACTTTTATAACGACATTTTTTTTTAAACAAAAACAAAAATGTTACGTTCTACGATTTATCATAATACAAAACGTTACCCTTTTTGTCACAATCTAAACGTTACCTAGCTATCATTTTTTCACACCTATCTATCTTTTTATTGACAAACTCTAAGTGGAAACAAATCTTAAAATCAAAATTTACAACAATTTGACACCAAATACGTTTATTTTGCAACTGCATACTAAAACCTTATATTTTACACATAAGAAAACAAAACATAAAACATTATCTTATCTTCTATTTAACTCTTTTATCTTCGCATTCAGTATTTCATATTTGATTGTTTTTATACGGCCGAATCGTTATATTTTTATTTCTTAATTTAGTAACCAAATTTAGCAAACGCTATTAATATTTCTTTATATAATTATTTTTTCCAGGTCTTTATTCATTAAATAACAATTCCTTTTTCTCGTTACTTATTTTCTTTTTCCAAACTTGAAGCTAAATCCTAAACTCAGTTAAATCAGTAATTTGGGCTTGTCCTTTTGGGACAACAAGTTGTTTTAAAAATGTTTAGCAAAAATAAAAGAACCTCTCTACTCGGTTTCAGGTTTGGGTTCGGGTTAAAACAGCCATTGCCGTTGCTTCTTTCTTTTAGAGCAGAGAATACCAGAGCCGTGCCTATGTAGATTAAAAAAAGCATTCGTCTTAGACCACCGAAATATCACAAAAATTTAATTATGCCACATTTTTATATTTAAAAATAATAAAATTAGGCAACAATTTTAGGTAATATAAACCAAATATATGTGTTTTCAATCGAAATGTTAGGCCTCATGAAACCTTAGGTAATAGCATAAGCTAGCACCGCCACGTCTCTGCCGGAGAAATCATTTTCGGTTTTCATCATCATCACTATCATTGTAATCATTTTTCCGGCCACTGTAAAAGTCATCCTCTTCCGTTTCCGAAGAGAAACTTAACCTCTCCTCTCTTTAAAAGACTTGAGATTTAGAGGAATCAAACAAAACCCCTTTTTGCCTTCTTGCTTGTTGGTTTATTGGTGATGAAAACCAAACTCACGTGGCTTTAAACCAAGACGGTTAGTCAATTTGAAATTTTTATTTCCAAAATGTCCTTTATTATTTTTTTTCAACTCATTCATCAGTCATTATATTTATATGTAGTATACACAAGCTAAAGACTTTTTCTAAAAAAAAAATATTTCTCTTTTCATATAGTGTAGATAATGGTAGTGTATAGTATAAAAAGTTTTAGGAGATTATAGTAAATGTTTTATTCCCAAAATATCATTTATTGATTTCAATTTTATAATAGTTCATTAATCTCATTGTATGTAAGATAATACAAATAAATGTTCTTTCTTTAAAAATATTATTGTTTCCTATAAACTAGATATTTATATATATCAAAGACAAAATATTTTTGGAAAAAGTATTAAAATAGAAGCCAATTACAATTAATACTATTAATTAGAAAAACATTTTAAAATTTTATTAAATATAATTTATCTATGTAAAATATTATTTAAAAGAATTCCAAAATTAATTTAATTTATTATTTAATATATAATAACCATTATATTTTAAGGAATGTTTTCTAATTTTTTAATACTAATCTAGCATTTTGTTAAAATTTTAAATAAATAACATTGAAATCATAATAAATACTTGACTTAGTCTATCCTTTAAGTAAGACTTTTATAAGAGAATGTACTTCCAATTTGATTACACCACCAAATTTATTATCTTTAGTTAGATTATATTATTTTTCTAATAATCAAACAAATTATACTTCTATATTCTCTACAACCAAAATTTTTTATATTCTCTACAAAACCAGATGAAAATCCAAGAAAGCTACGTTTTTATAATAATTAATCTTCTCATTTTAATATATCTAAAACTGCTAGATAGTTATTATTATTTCAAAATAACCTTATACAATACTTATAAATTATGTGGCGAAAACCAAAATTCGTCAAGGATAACTGCAAAATCAATAATTAATTTCAAAAAATTGGGAAAATGATATCAAAAAACATCGTAAGCCATGACTATTATTTTATTTTAAATTATGTGGAGATATGTACTATTAATTAGATAATGGGCCATATAGTAAGAGACGAAGTTTTGGTCACGCACAAATTGATTTTATATCGATATAGAACATAGCCACATATTTTTAAAAAGTGGGTCGTGGGTGGGGTTCTGGATTCGGTTAATCCAGATGAAAATGAGGAAGCCCTATTAGTGATATGGTCCATCTTGAAATTGTTTAAAAGTTTAAAAATCGAAAACATAATTAAAAATTGAGGTCAAAATCTTAATAAAAAGTTAATTAATAAAAATCTGATAGAAATATTTTTTAAAAACCCGGGAGACCAGAGCATATGAAAACGAGCCTCTAAAATAACATCTTAAAAATTATTTGATACAAAAATATGTCAAATATTAGTATTTTTTTTTCTTACGTTCATCTTCATATATTTATATATATAAACTTCTCAAACTCGTTTTAAAATTTTTTATATATTTATTTTTTTAATCAAATAATTTATATTTTAATATGGTTTTATTGCAAATGCCTTTTTCTCTTTTTTCCTTTTTCCGTAGGTATATTATGCATTTGGAGCTTAAAAATTAGGTCTGTCTCAAAAATATTTCTTAATTATTTTATTTTATTTTATTTTATTTGTATCAGTTTATATCTGTTTTATGATATCAAAAACTTACGTAGAAGTAGTAAGGTTTGTAAGTTAGTCCTTCATTAACAAAGTTATCCTAATTGGGCCCTTTCGGCTCATATATTTGTCCACTAGCTTCTCTTAAATTATTTCATACGTCTTTCTTTTTCTATCAATTTCAAATGTTCACATACTCGAATTTTATTAATATTATTAATTTAATTACTTAATTTAATTTATGTGATTCTTTTCAAAAAATAATGACAATGATTAAACGATTAATGTGTATTCTTCACATATTTCGTTATTCTTTTTTTTTTTGTCTCCAAACCCCATATATTAATTTATTCA
>OVAW01000641.1:417-13000 GCA_900406365.1 Heliophila coronopifolia | reverse complement strand
AACATCATCTCAGCCTCAGAGAAAACCACTGATTCCTAAATTGAAGCATCAAGCTGTAACAGATCAAACCACTGTAAACTTAATCGTACAAAAATTNAACTTAATCGTACAAAAAAAGGATTAAGATGAAACGAGATCGGCGTAAACTTACGTTTTCCGCCGCCGAGAACCTTGTGTACAGGCTTCTCCCTGCCGAACAAACGGTAAACCTTCGATTTCAGAGACGAAGGAGAGGACGATTTCTTCTCGTTATCTTCATCTGATGATGATGAGGATGATGAAGACGAGTCGCCTTTGTGATGAATCTTCTCTGATATCTTCTCCATCAACGATTCCCTCTGTACAACCTCCACCGCCGGGTCCAAATTAGGTAGAGATTCTTCATGGTTAAGTTCATCCGCCATTGTTTCCGATCGATTCAGTAGACTAACAAACAAATCAATGACCAGTATCTAAGAAGGATCTCGAAGTAGGGCTTAAAATAGAAGGATGAAAAACTATACTCGATCTGAACCGTTGAATTAAAGGTTTTGATCTGAGCCGTTAAATTTCTTCNAGGATCTCGAAGTAGGGCTTAAAATAGAAGGATGAAAAACTAAACTCGATCTGAACCGTTGAATTAAAGGTTTTGATCTGAGCCGTTAAATTTCTTCAAATCCAAACCTGCTGCTTGACTAGAGCGCGACACTTGGGGAAAAGAAAAAAACATATCGTATTTTCGTAGGACCGATATTTAACGCCGTTAGTTAACAGCCTCCTGAGCTTCGAATTTCGCCGTTTCAAAAGCCACGTGTATTTAACGGCTCCGTCATCAAATACTTGCGGCACCGTTGAACCAGCGTTCTTATGACACGTTGCCATTTGTATAGGTGAATCATGCAATTTAGGTCTGCATCAAAAGACGAATGATAAATTAATTATAAATATTGGTATTAATTTAAAATTATTATATGAAGTAAGAAGCATTTAAGAAAGGAAACATTAATTTGACAATAATTTAAAATGAAAGTCGTGTTTGAAAAAGAAATTAGTTCTAGAGTCTAGACAGTGAAAGAGGAGTAATTTAAAAAAAAACCAATTGGCTTCAAATATAGTATAAGCTATTTGGATATATGGGCTTTATAGCAGCCCAGTTACAAGACGTCCAAGATCCGAACCCGGAATCAAGACCGCAAGGTCCGCAAACCACTATATAACCGAAATTGATAGAATTAAAGAGATATATAATTGATCGATATTAGTCTAAGTTTTGAAAATTAATAAATTACTTCTAATAAGAAGACGATTTGGAAAGAAAATTTCCATGGATTGAGAAAGCGGTCGGAAAGATACTTCATCAGATTTTTGTGATTTGAGGTTTAAAACTTGATTTAAGAGTATAGAAATTTTGAGACTTTGGAGAGAGATTTTTTTTCCTGAAGAATTGGGTAATGGATTTGCAGTGGAGTTATTTGAAAAAATACTATTTTTTTGGCTGGACCATTTTATGCTTTACATACTTATAGTTACGGTCCTTTAAGGTTGCGGTACTGATTTGGTAATTGTAAGCGAATAGCCGAATACTATTTTTTTTTTTCCATTAACCGCTAATTTAAATATATTTATGTTTTTCGAAGAAACATTCGGGTTAGAATCCGGTTGCAGTATAAAAGTACAGAGGTGACTAAAGATCGAAGTAGAGCTCATACACAACTCCACGCTCTTTTTAATTTTTTTTTATTAATATATTTAAAATACCAACTAATTTTAATTAATATATCAAAAATGTCCTATATTAAATTTCTATATTTAATATTAGATATTATTTGCTAAATTATATAATTGTGTCCCGACTAAATTTTTTCCTAGTTCCGTTTCTGAAGATGAAAACTACTATGCCACTTGTCTTCCACGTAAGCATATACTATTTAAAAATTTTTAAAATGCTTAATCGTTGACGACAAATAAAATTTTTTTTTAGTGGCTAATTTAATTTAATTTTGTTTCTTTCTTAACATGAGACACCACATTTCAATTTCAGTCACAAAGTAATTAAAAGCACACATATAATAACTATTAGGCTTGTTTCCACGGATATGATCATATAAACCCGTATATTTTTAAAAATGTTACAAATGAACTTTTTTGTTTATTATGATGATAAAAAATTTTAGGAGTGGACACATTTTCCGTCTCGTCTCATCCCGAAATTTCCATTCCACATGGAAAATCATTTCTGTTTGGGACAAGTTTTAAATTCTCGAATTGGAAATGGAACGGGACGGAAATGAGAATTTACGAAGTACCGTTCTGTCCTGAAATTGTTTTAGATATATATAATTACATATAGATAAAAATATCTAGAGAATATATATACTAAAAATCTTAAAAATAAAATTAATTATGTTGATTTGTCAAAATAAATGATAATAAACCCTAAACACTAATCCCTTACCCCGAAACTCATAAACTTAATAAACCCAAACAGGGTCGACAATTTTTTTTCCTCTGAACTATGCCCCGTAAACATGTTTCCCCTTGAACTTTGAAGCTCCTTATATTTCCCCCTAAACTTAACAATCTCCTTATTTTCCCCATAAACTTAACAATCTGTATATTTTTCCCCATGAACTATCATTAATATCATATTCACACCTTCTAATGATTTTATCAACTCTAATTGTGACAAATAATATTTGTAATCACGGTTTTTTTACCCGACAAGGCTCATATTGTATAACTCTAATCTTAAAGCGACGATTTTGGGTTTAGTTCGACAGAGAAAACTTGTTGATTATGGTTCAAAATCGATATAAAATACATCAAAATCGACGAATAATAGTTAAAAACGTCGATTTTTAAAAAGTAGTCTTTTTGTTTGTTAAAAATTGGGGTTAATGTTATTATATATCGCGATTAAAGCCGAAAAAATCATTATACAAAACATATTTGCATTTTGAGGTGGAAATATGAGATTAATGATAGTTTAGGGGGAAAAATAAGAAGATTGTTAAGTTTAGGGAGAAATATAAGGAGCTCCAAAATTCAGGGGAACCATGTTTACGGGGCATAATTCAGGGGGAACAAAATTTTCGATCCACCCAAACATCATACATAAAATCTGGAAAACTAAAAATCGGAGGAAAAAATGTAGAAATTTGGGTAAAATTAAATCAAGGGCAAAATAGAAATATTAAAAAAATAGCAATGAAAAGAGTGTGGAGACTAAAACAAGGGTGTGTAGATCATTTTTTGAAATAAGTCTCTTTTAAGAATTGATTCAATTGAAATCATAATTAACAAATCTAGGTAAAGATTTTTTAAATAAACTTGTATCCACTAACTTTGTGCTTATTAAAAATTCGAAACTATAAAAAAACATGAAATCATTTATGTGAATCTTTGAATTTACAGATACAATATTATATTAAACGAAAAAAAATATAAACTAATTTAAATTTGGTTTATGGAGGGAAATTAACCAAAAGAAAAAACTTTAGGGACCAAGTCCTAACGAACAAAACATAATCAGTAGTCATACGTGCGGCTGTTGACTTGTCACGTGCGGAAACTTTCTAGGGCCCACTTTCGCCGTTGGATAATGAAATTACCGCGTTTATTAAAATTAAATTAGGGTTTATAAATTGGGTCTCCTCTTCACTTAAACCTACTTAAGCCCCTCTGTAACTTCTCCGTCACCCGTACGAAACCCAGAGACGCCGGCGGCTAAAAAACTCGGCGTATCAGGTTTCTTATAGGGATTGAATTCGGTTCGGTTTTGTATTTTGTTTCTGCGTGTGTGTGAAAGAGAGAAGTTTGGTATTTGTGTTTGTTGTTACGATGGAAGAGAGTTTACTGGACGATATAATACGGAGGCTTTTGGAGACGAATAAAGGGAGACCGGTGAAGCAGGTACAGCTACCTGAGGCGGAGATTCGGCAGCTATGTCTGGCTTCGAAAGAGATTTTTCTAAGCCAGCCTAATCTTCTTGAGATTGAAGCTCCTATCAAAATCTGCGGTAACGAATTTGAAATTGGAATATCATAAATTTCCATCTGATAGCTATGGTTTTGCTTGCTAGTTTATTAGTTTCTGAATTTGGTGTATGAGGTTTAAGTTTGTATATGTTCATGAGCAGGAGATATTCATGGGCAGTTTCCTGACCTTATGCGGTTGTTTGAGTACGGTGGCCATCCGCCAGCTGCAAATTACTTGTTCCTCGGGGACTATGTTGATCGTGGTAAGCAGAGCATAGAGACAATATGCCTTCTTCTTGCCTACAAGATCAAATACAAGCTCAACTTTTTTCTACTCAGAGGCAATCATGAATGTGCTTCAATCAACCGGGTATATGGATTCTTCGATGAATGCAAAAGAAGATATAATGTGCGTCTATGGAAGACTTTCACTGACTGCTTCAACTGTCTGCCTGTCGCTGCTCTCATTGACGATAAGATCTTATGCATGCACGGTGGACTATCCCCTGATCTGAAAAGCTTAGATGAGATCAAGAAAATTCCTCGTCCTATTGATGTTCCTGACCAGGGCATTCTTTGTGATTTGTTGTGGGCTGATCCTGACAAAGACATTAGAGGCTGGGGGGAGAATGAAAGAGGTGTCTCATATACATTTGGGGCTGACAAAGTGGCTGAATTCCTTCAAACTCATGACCTTGATCTTATATGCCGAGCACATCAGGTAAAGTTAAACCACACTAGCAAGTGTATTCTTAGCTGTTTTATGCAAGAACAGGGTCCATCATTTAACTGGTTATAGGCTCTTTGGTTCCATAAGATAAGTGTCTATCAACAATGCCATGCCACATCAGATTGTTAGCCGTTGAGTATAAATAGAAAAGGCTCATTTCTAATCTTGTATCTTTGATTCCTTGTTCTTACCTGTGACTCTATTCTCAGCATTCAGAGGGTTAAGAAAGCATAAATCAGTTTTCAACCCATATCAATTGCTAATATTAGCATGCCTGTAGATTCTGGATTGTCTTGTTAGGGTTTAGGTCTGTAGTTTTTTTGTTACTAAATCTAACTGGTCAGTACTGATTCCGCAGGTTGTAGAAGATGGATATGAGTTCTTTGCAAAGAGACAACTAGTGACAATATTCTCAGCACCAAATTACTGTGGTGAGTTTGACAATGCTGGTGCAATGATGAGTGTGGATGATAGCTTGACATGTTCATTCCAAATCCTAAAGTCAACTGAGAAGAAAGGAAGATTTGGATTCAACAGCGTTCCTAGACCAGGAACCCCACCTCATAAGGTAACATACTATATATAAATGCTCATTGCTTTACCGGTATGGTGTTGATATATTAAGTTTTTTGCAGGGTGGAAAAGGTGGTTAAGTCCAACACATATATCTATGGTGGATTCAATGAAAGCATGAAGCTGATGGGTTCGAGAGCGGAGAGCTAAATTCGAGAATTCAGTTCAAAGATTTGTCATATGTTTTTTGTTTACTAGCCCAGAAGAGAATTTTTTTTTTTTTTTTTTTAAAGAAATCAACATTCCCATTTATAGCTCCGTACTCATATTAATTGTTACCAAAAGAAAATTATAACGGGACTGAAAAAGATATGCATTCTCATATCGGACAAAAATTTTGGGATGAAAACGAGACAATCTGCCAATATTAAATGGATTTTTGACAGAAGTTATATGAATTTGTTAATTGCACCGGATATGTAATATTTTCAAAACTTTCCCCACTGATTTAAATTATATCAAATATTCGTTTGTTTTGGTTTTGCAGGAAGAAAACATGTATCCAACAACAACAATAAAAAATAAAACGAAATTACAACAAATGTTAAAAACAAATTTTAACATGTAAACATAAGATATGTGATTACATTAATATAAGTTTTAGAAGTATTGGCGAGAGATTTTTAAGTGGTAGGTTCAATATTATACTAATAAGATTAATATAATCAGATTAGTTTTCTAGGTCAAATAATAAACTATTATTATTATTATTATTATTATTTATTTTCGAAATAATTTTTAAATATTAATAATATATTTTTAGTATATCAAATAAATCAAAATAAAGCAATTTTTTTGGTCTAATAATAAATTATTATTATTTATCTTCAAAATATTTTTTAAATGTTTATAACATAATTATTTTGGTATACCAATGAATTAAATAAAAGGAAAAATAATATTTTTTTTTCAAAATATTAGTTTAAGCAATTGAAAAGATTGCTAAAAATATATGAGTCGTTAATTTATGTTTAGAAACAATATGAAATAAATTTATCTGTTACAAGGTTTAATATTATATGTTTTAATTAATAAATAATAACACAAATATTCTTCTAGAGTTTATGTTCATACGCAATTGATGTAATAATACATGAATAAATGTTATTCTCTAATTTTTTTTTAATATATAATTATTGAAATTATTATAAATAAATATACTATATGTCACTAGTTTAAGAATAATTTTCCAAAACAACATATTCGCCATTGTGTTAAAAATGGAAGGAAGGTTTTGGTTTATATACAGTTTAGAGAACCAATTATGCCGTTAAATGTCTGACGGAGTTTGCATTTGCTGGGCTTCTTAACATAACGTCGTTACTTTTCTGTTAAGTTTACTTCGTCTTCCTCGTTCTTCCTGACTTGTATCGCGTGATTCTGGTCGGTCAACAGTAGATTTGCCCGATGAAGTATCGATCCGTGGCGTGTCTATGGTCTCAAGCGCCTCCTTCTCATCGGGTCACTGCCACAGCCTCTCTTACCAATCCCCCGACTCTTTACACTGGCGGATCCGATGGGTCTATTATCTGGTGGAATATTTCGTCGTCCGAGTCCAATTCGGTATCTCTTCTCGCTCAATCGTTTCTCTTACTACAACTGGTTCCAGATTCCTCATTTATTTCAGTTCCCCTATCGATTAATGTTTATGGTTTTGCCTAAACTTTGAATTTCGATCAAACATTTAGCTGATTTTGTGCTTCCGAGCAGATTTCCTTGCACATTGTTCTTGGTATTAGGACCACTGCTTAATCCAGATTCTAGAACTCATATCAGGACAATTTTAGATGCATCAAGCTCAAATTATCTTTACTCAGCTGGAAATTAGGGAAAATTTTCATTTTTTGATCATCTGTTTGTATTCTTGTCTAATTAAGCTATTTTTATCCAGCAGGAGGTGAAGCCGATTGCTATGTTGTGTGGCCATACTGCACCTATAGTGGATCTCACTGTTTGTGATCCGACAACGGTGTCAGGGAATGGAGTTACAGTAGATTGTTCAGATGGTTTTGCAGAGGACCCATTTGTTAAGTGTTTTGCATTGATCAGCGCTTGTACTGATGGTGTCCTGTGCATATGGAGCAGAAGTAATGGGCATTGTAAACGCCGAAGAAAGCTACCTCCTTGGGTTGGAAGCCCGTCAATTTTGTGCACTTTGCCATCAGAGCCTCGATATGTTTGTGTTGGGTGTTCTTATATTGATAGTCGTTCCCTTGATGCTGTTGATGGGGTTGAAGCTTTAGCAGATATAGATGTTCAGAACAGAAAACCTTCAAAGTGTACTGTGGTTGTTGTTGATACTTATACTCTTACTATCGTTCATACAGTTTTCCATGGAAATTTATCTATTAGCCATTTAAATTTCATGGGCGTGGTTCAATTGGAGGAGCAGGAATCGTTGCTCATGGCAGATTCATCAGGTAGACTGCAGTTCGTTCCAGTGTCAGAGAACTCTGAAAAGGGTGAATATGTATCTGAATCAAGCAAAGACTCTATCATAACTAGTAACTGGCTCAATGAAGGAGAAATAGCTATATCAGTAATAACCCGGGGGAATCTTGTTGTTATTTTCTCAAATAATAGAGCTGTATTTTGGCTGTTGAATCACGGGGAGGCAATAGGAGAGATATCTTTCGTTGAGAACTTGCTTTGGTCTGAAAATCATTCTTTGGATTTTCATTTCCAAGAAGCAATGTTACTTTACTCTCATACATCAGCTACCGAAGGTATTAAAGATGATATTATTTCTGAAACTTTTGTGCTCTGGGATAATAGTGGTTCTGCTGTGTTGTTCGAAATTTCTTATGTAGATGGATCATTCACGTATAAGAACCGTGGTGAGATTGTTACCGCCTCTGATCTGCGTTCAGAGAAGAAATCATTGTTTTCTTTTGTACAGTTGAGGCAGTATCTTCTTCGAGTCGAATCTAGTTGTTGTGATATTGAACAACCTTGTCAGTGGAGGCCCAACATAACTGTATGGTCACTATGCCTAGGAAACGATGATAAAAAAGAACTCCAGTTTCCCTGCAAAATGCTTGGAGAAGGATCATATTTTGATGATTGGATTTCAAGCTCTTGTTTAGATCTTAATGGCTCGAATGGTGCAGAAACTGGTACTTCTCATTTTGAAAGTCAGTGCACTACAGAAAAAGATCTACGTAGCTTCGTTAGTGACAATGGACAATGTGTATCATCGTCCATGGTTATCTCTGAGAACATGTATGCCCCATATGCTGTTGTATATGGCTTTTCTAGCGGTGAAATAGAAATTGCAAAATTTGATTATCTTCATGGACTTGATTCACCTGCTTCAAGCCCGCGATCTGTTACTGCTTCACTTGTCTCTAGACAGTTTCTGTTGGGACATATAGGACCTGTTCTATGCTTAGCAGCGCACCGAATGCTGGGGGCTGCAAAAGGATGTAGTTCTTCTCATGTTTTGATCTCCGGAAGTATGGACTGCACCATCCGCATCTGGGATCTTGAAAGCGGAAATGTAGTCATGACCATGCACCACCATGTTGCTCCAGTGCGTCAAATCATTCTTGCACCTGCTCGAACAGAACGCCCATGGAGCGATTGCTTTCTATCTGTTGGGGATGATTCATGTGTTGCTCTTTCGTCTCTTGAGACATTGCGGGTTGAAAGGATGTTTCCTGGACACCCAAACTATCCTACAAAAGTCGTTTGGGATGGTACAAAAGGCTACATTGCATGTCTTTTCCGCTCCCTTTCTAGAAAATCAGACCCAATTGATGTCTTGTACATATGGGATGTAAAGACAGGTGCTCGAGAGCGTGTCCTCCGTGGGGCAGCCTCACATTCTATGTTTGATCATTTCTGTGCAGGGATTAGTGAGAAATCTCGTTCTGGAACTGTGTTAAATGGAGACACATCAGTTTCTTCTTTACTTTTTCCAGTAGATGAAGAGAGGAAACCCTTTTATTTGAAGAACTACGAGAGAGTAGCATCTTCGTCAACAGGTAAGCCAAGTGCTTCACAGGCAAAGACTAGAGAAGAGAGTTCTACTGCTTCCTCTATTCTTCAAAGCATCAGATATCCTCCCATCAAATGCACTTGCCCGTTCCCAGGAATCTCTACGCTGATTTTCGATCTTTCATCTTTAGCAGTTTCTTGTGAAACACATGAGGACTCTGATATGCATAAGATGCTAGAAGGGAGTAGTGGTAAGCTGACTGCTCATCAGAAGACTTCAAATGACAAGTTACCTGACCATAAGACTGTAGACAACCCTGCAGAAGTTGTTCACATGGACAAGGCAATTGGGGAATATCTAATTCGATTTAGTTTATCCTTTCTGCATTTGTGGGGTATAGATACTGAGCTAGATCAAATGCTAATAACACATCTAAAGCTAAAAAGACCAGAGGGCTTTATTGTAGCTTCCGGTTTGCAGGGGGACAAAGGATCATTGACATTAGCATTCCCAGGTTTGAATGCAACACTTGAGGTATTCTTAGTGACTTCTATTGATGTCACAACCGCACATATTTCAATAAAATCCTACTTTTTCTAAGATTTCATAAAACATTTCAGCTCTGGAAATCATCTTCTGAGTTTTCTGCGTTGAGATCAGTGATGATGGTGTCCCTTTGTCAGTGTATGATAAGTCTGTCACACTCCACTGCCACAACTAGCAGGTGCATCATGTAGTCATTGGAACCAGTTCCCTTCTTGCATAGGTTTTTCATGTGTGTTTTATTTCTGCATGTTTCAAAACTATATTCGGATTTTTCTTTACAGCACCTTGGCAGCATTCTACACACGGAATCTGGCGGAGAAATACCCAGATCTAAAGCCACCATTACTCCAGGTGGGTTCTTTTGTTCACCAGATATTATGTGATTGGAGATGACTTTGTTTGTTATCTAAATAGTTCCAAAACAGCTAAGAATGTTCCTCTTGTTTTTATTGTAGCTTTTGGTAACTTTTTGGCAAGATAGAAGCGAACAAGTTCGCATGGCTGCTCGGTCCATATTCCACCACACTGCTTCTTTAGCAATACCTCTTCCATTATGCAACGACCATGCATCTGAACACATACAACTGGTGAGAACCCTATCTGGAATCAATCTGGACGAATCTAAAGTTCTTAGCGCAGAGGAAGAACATCACACAAACAGTCTGGACTCTGAGCATTTCCACAATGGTCAACGGCTTTCTCAGGCTGAGGAGTCAGAACTACTCTCCTGGCTTGAATCTTTTGAAATGCAAGACTGGATTTCTTTCGTTGGGGGAACAAGTCAGGATGCAATGGCATCTCACATCATTGTCGCGGCTGCCTTATCAATATGGTACCCAAGCCTAGTAAAACCTGGCCTAGCCATGCTAGTCGTCCATAAGTTGTTGAACCTAGTTATGGCCATGAGTGAGAAATACAGCTCCACTGCTGCAGAGCTACTCTCAGAAGGAATGGAGACTACATGGAAACCATTAATCGCATCTGACATTCCTCGGATAGTTTCAGACATATTTTTCCAGATAGAATGTGTCAGTTCTTCAGCTGGAGCATATCAAGCTGTACCATTGTCTATAAAAGAGACTTTAGTCGAAGTTCTTCTTCCAAGTCTCGCCATGGCAGATGTCATTGGGTTTCTTAACATAATAGAGAGCCAAATATGGTCTACCGCTTCTGATTCTCCTGTTCATGTAGTATCTCTTAGAACTCTCATCAGAATAATCCGCGCTTCTCCAAGAAATCTGGTGCTGCATCTTGACAAGGTAGTTAACTTTATTCTTCAAACAATGGATCCAAGCAACACCGTCATGCGTACAACTTGCCTGCAAACCTCAATGACGACACTGAGAGAAGTTGTGCGTGTATTTCCAATGGTAACTCTAAACGATTCATCTACAAGACTAGCAATTGGCGATGCTATCACAGAGATCAACAATACCGGTATCCGCATATACGACATGCAAAGGTACAAAACCTTACATGCTTTGTTTTCTCGTCCCATCTTTTCTTGCTATCTTAGTGATTTGTATGATTTTGTATTGTAGTATGGCAAAAATAAAGGTTTTGGATGCGAGTGGACCGCCGGGTCTTCCAAATATGCTTAGAGGAGATTCAGAATCTGGGGTAACAACAGCTATATCAGCTCTCAGCTTTTCACCAGATGGAGAGGTAAGTTTATTGAAAGAAATTAAAGCTTTTGCACTGCTGCAAAACTGATGCAGAATTTTGAGATCACTAAGAACACACTATTATCAATATTTGGGTTTAAGGGGCTCTTCACCGTTTTTCCAAAACGCCATTAGCCAATGTGTAATTATACTTTTTAATAAAGTTTATGTACAGTAACGAGCTCCAAAATTGGTGTGGGACAAGTTTTAGAAGGTGTAGTTTGTGGATGAATATAAAACTAACCTAAATGTCTTTGAATGGTAGGGATTGGTAGCGTTTTCGGAAAACGGATTGATGATAAGATGGTGGTCATTAGGATCAGTTTGGTGGGAGAAACTAAGCAGAAGTTTCACACCAGTTCAATGCACAAAACTTATATTTATGGATCCATGGGATGGATTTTCAACAAACTCTTCACGGACAAGTGTGATCTCAAGCATCACAACCGACCAAGAACTTCCTCTTCAGGTACTTTCCATCATTACCAAAAACTCAACAATCTATGGCTTTGAATCTGTCGTAAACCGAAATATATTGTTCTCGGCATGGCTCTAACAGGAAACCTCAAAGAACATAAGCCATACAGAACGGCTAAAGCAGCTGGTTCAACATATTGATCTATCTTATCGCCTAGAATGGGCAAGTGAACGCAAAATAGTTTTAACAAGACATAATGTTGAGTTGGGCACTTGCTTGTTGTAACATCCAATGTAAGAGTTCAGACATTCTTTATCCATTTTGTTCGAGAGTTTTTTNTTTTTTGTTTCTTTGCAGCTTTCTAAGAATAGTGAAGGACTCGTATTTGTAACTATATATATAATTGTATGTGTTAAAAGATATATGATTTTTTTCTTTTGTAAAAACTGGGTTCTAATTTATAAATATATTTAACTTTTTTTTAGAAAGATTTTGTATTTGATTTGTAATATGTTTGATTTTTTTCTTCACTTGCACGTGAATTTATCGCATTGTTATTTAGATGATAGTGAATAGTGAATAGTGATAGTATCGTGCGCTGGGATAATTACATAGTAAAATTATTTTATTTAATGGAGTATATATATGATTTTCGTATGTGTATTACATGGAAGTGAATTTATTTTTAATAAATTAACATGTGCAAAAGTTCATGTTCGAAAAATATAGTTTTTATGTTCTTAGAATATTTGTGAT
>OVAW01000640.1:0-13002 GCA_900406365.1 Heliophila coronopifolia | reverse complement strand
AAAATGTATCACATACTCCAACTTCTGCTTCCATCCAGAAATTGGTGAAAATAGATACTCAAGTATATCAATGCGATCATCAAGAAAAACATCGAAAAGAACAGATTTTTCATCTATCCCCAATCTGTCTCGGTTTCCAACTAAAACAACATTCCCCAACCCATAAGTAGCATGTTTAGATGAAGATCTTTCTTTAAATAAGGACAAGAATCTCGAAGCTACTTCCACAATAGCTTTGTTCGTAGGAGCACAAACAACAGTTCTGCAGCCTAGCTTGAGAAGGGCAAAGAGTAGAGTTGCGACAGTCTTTGTTTTGCCGGTACCAGGAGGTCCCCATATTAGTTTCACACTGTTCTTATGACTACAGTTTCTTGTCTCAAGGCAGCCCAAAATTGCAGCTTCTTGGGAAGAATTCAGTTTTGTTGAACGGATCATATCCAAAACATTCTCAGAAGCCTTTATATCATTTACAGAACACAAACATTGTTTTGTTGCCTACAACACAAGCAAAACAACATCAACAAAGAATTGAAGAATAATAAGTTATGTTTATATGTTACAAGAGAAAATGACAATATAACAAAAAAATATACAAAAAAAATAAACAGTATGTTTTTTAAATAATTTTTAAACGGCAAAATAAATATAAACTTAGCATAATAATGTAACATAAAAGCAATTTAAAAGTTGACAAAAAAAAGCAATTTAAATAAGACTGTTAACGTTTTTATTACTTTTAGATCAAAAATTTTGTCAAGAAATTTTTATGAATATTTTTTTATGGTTAAATTTGTGATTCAGAAAACATAGTAGTTGTTTTTTTGTCATCATAAAGAAAAATTAAAAAAAAAACAAGGTAGTTATTAAGTGTCGAAAAATATAAACTTACAAATAATGTATAGCAATGTAATATAAAAGTAAACTTCAAAAATAAATACAGGTAACATTTCTAATAGTTCTATAACAAAAGGTAAATTTTTCAAACATGTCTTTTTTTATTGAACAATAAACTTTATGGTTAAATTTGCGAAATAAAAAAAGATATTTAACATAAAGATAAAATAACCTTAAAATAATTTACGAAAATAATATCAGATAAAAGTAAACTTGAAAAAATAAATACGAATGATACTTCTATTAGTTATAAAACAAAACTTTAATAAGTGTATTTTTTAAATGTTTTTTCAAATAATAAAGTTTATAGTTAAATTTTGATTAACAAATTTTCCAATTTAACAACAAAGAAATTATAATGAATCCATCAAAGATACAAACCAAACCAACATCAGATTTAGATTTACAAAACAGCAAAATAGATTTTTTTCCAATAACTTACCAAACCATTTCCGTGAAGAACATTCTTAATTAGACTCGCATCTGCACCATCATTGTGCAAAGCATTCCAAATTCGAGTGTTTGTGGTTAAAGACATGAGAAAAACACCAAATTTGATTGATCTTACTCCAAGATAAGACACCGATTTCGGCAAAGTAACAGAGATTTTAAGATCAGTGTCCGCAGAGAATACATAACCAAAAACTAAAGGATTCAAGTCATTGATTCTTCTTGGCTTTTCATTTGTCAATGCAATCAAATCACCACATTTTGGCTTGTACTTTACACTGCTAGTATCTTCATCTTTTAAAGTTAAAACATAGAACAACTTATCTGATGTCTTTTTCTCAATATAACGTATTTGACAAGAAGGAGCTTTCGACAAAGACTTGAAGCTCGAGGACATTTCAGTACGTGTTTCCTCAAGTAGATAAGGAACAAAACACTTAAAGTATTCATCAACTGAACTAAACGTGTCCGGTATTGTTCTCATCTGTTACAAAAATACGTCATTGATGAGTACTTACCAAAGATTAAAGAGATTGAAGAAAAGGGTATAAAAGAGATTAGACAAAACAACCTTTAGCTTGTAGAGATCTTTGTTGAGAATTTCTTTAATAGACCAAGAAAATACTCTTTCGTGTAGAGGTTTTTTTTCCATGTCTCTTCGTCTTACTTGGCTTAGAAGGCGAGTTAAAGAACTAGAGAGGAAGAATATGAGAAGAGATAAAGAAGAAAAATCTGGATTAAAAGTTTCTATAAGTTTGGTCTAATTATAAGGAAGGTGAAGAGAAAGACAAAGAGTTCCTACATACATTGGAAATGATATTTAATTTCAACATTTTCCAATAAAATCTTGTTGCACTTTTTGCATGTGTAAAGTCTAATTACATAGTTATTGGAGTATAATTTTTTCTCGTTTTCAATTAAGAGAGAATTTTTTCTCGTTTTCAATTAAGTCTAATGACTACATGTGTTGCTAATTTCTTTCAATAGTTACATGTGTTAGCAACAACTATGCTATTAGACTTCAAAATTCTTAATCGCCAGCATATTAACAACTTGAAATTAGAAGAAGAAAAAAGCAAAATTAGGTTTCATAAGTCTGTTTTTTTTTTAAATTTTTTAAAAGGGTTTTGTCGGTTGAACAATTATTACAAATAATTATGGTTGTAACATCTAATAAGAATAATTGGCACAATGAAATCTTAAAAAAAAAAAAAAAAATTGGACATTAATTAATAAAATGAACATAATAAAATCGGCTAGTATATATGATTCTAAGTTCAGAAATATACTATATAATTTTACCATTGATTATTTTTATTATTCATATATATTGATCTATGTTGGCAGTAACTTAATATATATTTTAATTATGAATTCTGCTTATTTAGAATTGTTAGTATCACCAAGTAAAATCAAAAGTAGGACGGATCTTTTGCCAAAGGTATATTGGCAACACATGAAAAAAAACAAAATAGGGGCTGATAAGACCATTTTTTTTTATTGGAGCACAAAATTAAAATAAATAATATTAAAATAGACAAACAATCAGTCTCAAAATAAAATATTTATGTATTGTTGTTAATTTCAATCAAACCTGAAATGTATATAAACAAGAAAAGATGTGAAATTCATAAATATTATGAATTACAAAATATAGAAATAGGAAATAAAAATTCTAACAAACTCTTTCTTACTATATTTATTTAAAATAAATTATTTATTAATAAAGATAATTAATAGTTTTACCACAAATTAATAAATAAATATTACTAATGATTAATAAAATATTCAGAAACTAAATATTATTATGTGGAAGACAAGTAGCGTAATGGTGGCAACCTCTGTGCTTTTACACCAGACCGGGTTTCGAACCCAGGTCTCTCCAGTTGAGGAGAATTAATTAATGATTAATTAGCTAGTTGAGATATTGGAAAAAAATATTATATATATAACAACGGTTTAATATTTTGCTTATATGGTTTTGTTGATACATAAGAATAAAAAGGTATTAGAAGATATCCCGCGCTATAGTTTAGGAAGAGAAATAAAGAGATTATTAATTTTACAGAGAAAAATTGTTAAAAAAGTTTAATGTTTAGGGGGAAATATATTGTAAACCCGACAAAGTTCACGTTAGACTCTTTCAAGTTTTCTGACTTTGTTTCATTGGTTGATTGGTTGGAAACAGCTAGAAGCCTTTTGGTTTGGGAGTAAAAGACTATGCGGCTAAACCTAAAAATGTAAGAGAAGAGAGGAGTGTTCTTACACAGCATAAATAAAACCACAGAGTAAAATCGGGTTTTTAAGATTGATTAAAAAGTAGAAAGAGACAAAACAGCATAATTACTTGGCGCTTCTTGTCTTAAACTATCCCAATCAATCCCTTATTTTTTATTCTTTGATACATTTTTTCCTTTTGCATCCACTGGGCGTAATGAGTCTTGATGCTGCCATGAGTCAAGACCTACCTGAGGGTTTTCTGTGTCGTGTTATACATTAAGATTGAGAAGCATAAAATGTAGAATCTTGAGATGGAAACATGTCTTGGACAAGTCTGATCTCTTTTATCAACATAAACATTTGATCCTTTTCTAAATTCTAAAGCTAAGTTTGCATACATACTTGTTTATTTTCAATGGAAGACTTTTTATGGATATATCCACTTCGAGGATAGACATTGATCTTCATAAAAAAAAACCTATAACAAAGTTTATATAAAATACGTAATAGTGACTGAGATCAATACATGTAGAGAGTCATAATTTTACACATGTTATAACATGTTACACATCTTTTATTTGTACATTAAATAAAAACTTATGATATAATCTTATGTAGAAATGGACGAGCTTTACAAACGGCTTGCAATGGAATAGCTTTAGGCACTGTATTCCCAAGTCCTTCCTTCATATCCACTTCTTCATTTCCAACTCTCTCCCACTCAAAACATTGTATCAACGATCCGAGAGCAAGCCCGACGATCCGCTGGGCCAAACCCGATCCAGGACACGCCCTTCTCCCTAATCCAAACGCCATAAGTTTTTGTGCTTCCTCTTCTTTCTCAAACCGTTCTGGTTTGAAGCTATCTGGATCATCCCACAAGTTTGGATCCCTATGTATAGCCCATGCATTCACCAATAACATAGTGCCACGTGGCATATCGTAGGACCCCACTTTGCAATCCTCTGAAGCCATGTGTGGGACTAGTAATGGTGTAGCTGGGTGTAGCCGGAGAGTTTCGAGGACGATGTTCTTGAGATATGGTAGCGAGCTGAGATCTGATTCTTGGATAAACCGGTTTAAACTGACTTGATTATCGATTTCGGTTCTTGCTTTGCGTATTACGTCGGGATGGTTAAGTAAATTGGAAAGTGCCCATTCTAGAGTCACTGCTGATGTGTTAGTCCCCGCCGTTACCATTATCTGCGTTTAACATCATAACAATTTTATTTAGCATTATCATTTTTATATATACCAACAAATTTAGGGTCAAAAACCATAATATTTTAAACTGGAGATCAAAGCAAGATAATTATCCTATACTATTCAATATATAAATAGTCCCCTCCCAAATAATTTCCAACAGAGCTGTTGTAACAAAGACCGGCTCTAGACTATGCTAAATGAAACATGTGCCAAGAACCTCAAATATATGAGTATAAAAATTTTAGCTCAACTTAAAAAAAAAGATTGTTTGGATAATAAATTGTAAACTAATTGTTTTGGGTGTAATTTTAAATTTTTGGTCAAGTATGTATTTGCTTAGCATTTTTCCATATGTATATAACAAATTTTTGGTTTTGATTAACCGGAGTGATATGGGCATTAACACCCGACTAATCTCTCTTGATGAGAGTAATCGCCGAGTAGTCATCTCACAAGATTTTCTATTAGGTTTAAACATTTCAAAAATGAAATTATTCTCAAAGGAAATTGAATCATAATGACAATGGATTTACTTTTTCCCCTAGACCCTGATACTATTGGGTTTCCTTAATTTGGAGAAGATCTCATCACTTGACCAAAATTTTCTTGGTATATCAATCAATTTAACTTGCTAACAAATCAGAAATTATATAATAATAATATATTAAAAAGAAGAAGTAGAAATAAACCAGTATGATGCCTTTGATGATTTGATCAGTGTAATATTGAGTATCAGATTCTTGAAGCACAAGTAAATGATCGATCATTGTAGTACCACTTTCTTGCTGTCCACGTTTATCATCAATAAGTCCTTGTAAAAACTTATCTGTTTTTTCACCTAACTTTTTTACTCTTTTCTCATAACTTGAGAACAATCTCAGAATTGGAACATAGTCAACTGCATTGCCTGAACTCGTGTTGGCTCCAACATCAGCTATTAACTTTCTGACACGTTTTGCTTCTTCCTCGTCGGTTGTGTCTTCACCGTAGTATCGTTTTCCAGTCATCATTCTCATTATGTTGTTGAATGTCAAATCCATCAGCATTGGTTTCATTTCCACAACTGTTTTTTCAGTTTCTGCAGTTAATTAAAAAAAATATATTAACATACAAAATTTGAAAATTCTTTATTTTTTATTATAAATATGGAAAAAACTTGTTTAATATCTCAATTCATCAAATTTTACCTAAAAAATACACCAATTATTTTTGTTACCTAAAATATACATCAATTCAACTTTTGGACTGAAAAAACCAAGACCTCTCAAAAACTTTAATTACGCTTAACGAAACTAACATTCGTTAAAACGAAATTTAAAAATACACGGGAGTAATTAACGATTTTAAATTTTTTTTAGAATCCCGAAAATGTTAAAACGGTTAACTACTTCCGTGTAAGGCTGGGCAAAATTCCCACCCGAACGGGAATTTCCCTAACCGACCCGAATTAGAAGATTCCCGAATTTTTCGAAGTCTCGAACAACTTAATTTCCCGAATTTTCTGAAGTCACAAAAAACATAATTTCCCGAAGTCCCGAATTTCCGACCCAAACCCGAACTAGACCCGTCCCGAAAAATATTTTTTCCCGAATAGGTAGTAAAATTCATTACCCGAATTCCCGAAACAGGAATGTCTCGACCCGAACCCGACCCGAAGTCCCAAACGCCCACCCCTACTCCCGTGTATTTCTAAATCACTTGTATTTTTAAATTCCTTCTTAACGGATGTTAGTTCCGTTAAGCGTAATTAAAATTTTTGAGAGTTCATAGTTTTTTCTGTCTGAAAATTGAGTTTGATATATAGTTTAGGTAACGAAAATAATTAGTGTAGTTTTTATGTAAAATTTGATGAATTGGGGATTAAACAAGTTTTTTCCCTATAAATATTTAAATTACAATTAAGTATAATAAAAATAAATGATTTTCATGTAAATAATTGTAAGCAAGTTTTAATTTAATCTTTATTTTTCTCATAAGATTTATTTTATCAAAAACATGAATAAGCTTTCAAAATAATTTAATATTCACCATAATTACGAACCAAATTAATTTTAATAATATCTTTAAAATTTTGAATAATCTAAAACTAAGAATCGATCTTATTAATATCGATGTCTTATAATCTAATTCCTAAACAAAATAGTTGAATAAGAATATTTAAAAATAAATTTTATGAATAAAATGTTTAAAATTTATTGTTATGAACGGTAAAAATATTAATATTTAAAATAGTATACAAACAAGTAAAAGTCCAATTGGAGTTTGGGAAGTTACAATTAATTATGGAAAATTATGACTACTTTCTGTTTATTTTAATTTCTAAATTCTTGTTCTCATAAAATCATGTCCGGATTTTCCATTCACCCACACCCACTAATTAATTACATGAATTATTTTTGAATAAAAATAAATTTTCTATTCAAATTTTTTAATAATTTGGAATAAAAAATAAAATGACTCGACCCAAAATACAAAGGCCCACTTGAAACTATTACATCAGTATGTTAGTGGTCAATATAACACTAAGGTACGAGGAAAATAAATATAACGTTGACTTTTTTCTACAACAATAAAACGTTGACTGCTTTACCAAATTTTATTAATAAAGATGAAAACAGTTTTAGCATATACCTGCAGCACGGAAGAGGCGGCTTATGAGGCGGCGTACTTCGTCTGTACGGACAGAGAGAAAAGAGTTAAGCCGGTGTGTGGAAAAGATCTCTATGGTACAGATGCGACGAAGGTTTCGCCAGTGATCACCGTAAGGTGCGGCGATCATGTTTGTATTATTGTATCCAACGTGTTTTCCTATGATCACTTGAGGCCGGTTAGCTAAAACGACGTCGTTCTTCCCAAAACACTCCTCCACCGCAACTTTATGGGACGATACCACGTAGACTAGGCGGGACCCAAGGAGAAGGGACATCACCCCGCCGCCGTCAAGAGACTCGGAAAGGGAACGAAAGTTGCGGTGGATTGGTGGCTTTAAAAGACGGAGGTGGCCTATCACCGGTAACCATCCCGGAGGAGAAGGAGGAAGATTATGCTTGTTTGGTTTCAAGAACTTGAAAGAGAGAATCAAGAAGATGAGAGAGATAATGGAGTAGAGAATAAAGTTTATGTTATTTTCTTCCATTGAATTTTTTATGAAATGTATTTAGTAAAGTTGCTCATATTAATAAGAGATTTCAAAGACGACAAAAACAAGAATATGAGAGTTGAAAAACAAAACAAAAAAAGTTGTTATTTTATTTTAATTTCGGCACGTGTGGAATTAAGATTTTTATGAAAAAAAAGGTTGAGATGGTAATGGGATGAGACCAAGTCACATGTATGTGTTTTGTAAACTATACTACAAATATAACAAGGTAATTTTTCGGCGATGCGCGAATTTAACTTTTTGAAAAATATTAGAGTTTTTTAGCTTTAACTTTTTTAAAATAAACTTCATATATTTCATGATATTTTTACAAAAAAAAATATAGTAAAAAATTGTATCCATATAAACATTTTTTTAATTAAAAATTTGGTAGTTTGATATTATTTAATTTAAAATTTTTGGTCTAGTAGGGTTAGTGGGTGTAATGGTGTTTATATGAATTTTTTTGTATGTAAATATTTTTTGTTTTTTTTATAGTAAAATTTAATTATTTTTTTATAAATATTTTTGTATATATTTATTTTTTCGTACTTTTTATAGTAAAATTTAATTCAAATTCTGTTAAATTTTTTTTATAAATATCTTCCTATTATTATTATTATTTTATTGTTTATAGTAAAAGTTGTTATCCATATAAATGTTTTATTCTTTCATTTTTATCCTTAATGAATTTTCTATTTTCGTATTATTTGTTAGTTTAGTAAAAGCAAATTTAAATAATCACGTCTAACTTTTTTTCTAATTTTTTTTTTAAATTTATTGTTTTAATTTATTGTCTAAAAATAGATTTTAATTTTTTTTTTTAATATTTTTTAATAAATTTTTTGTTTATTAATTTTGTTCCAATTATACCCTTAATGATTTTCTATTTTTAATATATTTTCGATGACATAATTTGTAATTTTTTTATAAGGTTTTTTTCCATAAAATAAATGTGTTTTAATAAGTAGTAGATATATTCATTAGACAACGACATGAAACCGTTATTAATTTAATAAATGGATGGAAAATTTCTTACAAAATATCTAAAACGTGAAAAAAGAGTTTTACATTTATAATTCATATAGAAAAAAAAATATGTTTAATATCTTCGGAATATGACAGAAGAAATTCAATAGAGATGAAGATGTTTTTTTCAACAATTATAATATATTAATAAGAGATTTCAAAGACGACAAAAACAAAAAATATGAGAGTTGAAAAACAAAAATAAGAAAACAAAAAAGTGGTTATTTTATTTGAATTTCGGCACGTTGGGAATAAAGAATTATTAATAAAAAAAATTTGGATGTAATGGAATTAGACCAAGTCAGATGTATGTGTTTTGTAAACTATACTATAAACACAATATTTCATTAGACAATGACATGAAACAGTAATTCATTTAATAAATTGATGGAAAATTTATAACAAAATTTTTTTTTGTCAACCTTACAAAATATCTAAAACGTGAAAAAACAGTTATAATTAATATAGACATAAAATATATTTTTAATATATTCGGAATGACAGAATAAATTCAATAGAGATGAAGATGTTTTTTTCAACAATTTTAGTATATAATTTTTTAGATTTTGGAGAGATTATAAAAACTCACATATAAAATATTAACCAAATATTTTTTTTTTTAGCAGAGGGTGATCCGGGCCAAAGTCCGAACCCTTCCTCTGGGCCAGGAGACTTCGGCGCTAGCCCCTTTGACTAATTTAAATGTACGCCTCCCCCGAGCCGTCAACCCGGGTGGCGGAATACTTTCATAAATTAGATATTTGATACCTTGATGATCATGGAATACTTTATAAATAAATAAAAAATCATCGTTCATAAAATAGTATAATATAAAAAATAAAAAACATGTAATTTAATAATGTGGTTCTTTTTCCATGAGTCAAATTGGAGTAATCACTATATCATTAATTTTGATCTTGCATCATAATCGGTAAAACCAACAATAGTAAAAAAAAAATGTAAAGCAATGCAAAACTTAAAATCTCAACCTATGAAGCTGTGTGTGTTTCTGTGGCCATGGCTAACTTTCTTATCGCCCTAATCTTCCTTTCCTCCAACCAGCCAAGCCGTGTCCAGATTTCCAAATTTGCTAAAATCGAAAAACAAGCCGCCTCAGTGAAGAGAGCGGCATGGGCCGAGAAGAGTAAAGGCTATAACATGTTTCAAAACACAAAATTATATGAATAAGTCATGGCGTAAAAGCACGGAAGTGACAATAAGTAGATCAAAGGTACTTGTTTATTACCTAGTATGGTTAGCTCAACTGAAAAAAAAATACTCGTGGCAAAACTTTGATATCACGGGTTTAAGTCTACGTTTGGGAGAACATATCCTCCAATTTTCAGGGATTTAACATGCTTTAAGTCTGGTCAACGGTGATGTATGGGTTTCGGCTAAAAAATTCGAACCGGAACACATTCGTTATTGATCGCCTCAACAACCCTAGGGGTGTGAACTTTGTAACCCCTCGCGCATATGCAATACCTGTTGACACTAGATGTCAAATTTTTGGAACAAAAACTATATAAAAAGTATCTTTTAATGATAAGCATTATGGTTTAATGTTTGGTTTTTGGAGAAAATGTAATAAAATCCTCGAATTATAAAAAGAAATGCAATATAAACCTCTCATTTAAGGAAACTGTAAAATATACCTCAAATATTTTAAAAGATGAATATATACTTTGATGCTAATTATTTTCTAACAATATAAACACAAATAATCACGACATTTTGTTGACCCAATAGTTAAGATACAAAAATGCTAAACAGCCGAAGTGTAATTTATGTTATATTGTTGAAAAAAATAGATTTGAGCTTTACATTGCTAGTTTTTAAAAATTGGAAGTTTTTTTTGCAATTTTTTTTCACTATTAACGACAAACACGTCATTGTATTGATTAAGTAGCTAAAATTGAAAAAAAAAATTCAACAATTATAGTTTAATTTTTGTTTATTTGTGAAAACATTAGCATCATTCTTCACATTGCTGGTATTTTAAAAATATGAGGTTTATTTGACATTTTTTTAGATTGTTATTGAACTTGCATTTTTTTAATAATTCAAAGGTTTTTTTTTTGCATTATTCCCTTGTTTTTATCAATTTTATAGAGAATGAAGCAATACAAAACATCAAAAAATTGAAGATTCAGATTTGATTTAGTACCTACTGCTTTTCATGTATTCCCAGTATCTTTTCTTGCTCTCAGGGTCATAACGCATGGGACCAAAAATCTTCATGTCCGGTTCTTTATTCTCCCAAAGCTGCACAAGGATTGGATGTATATATCCGTGCATACTTCCAGCAAAAAATGCAAGAGTCTTCCTCTCGGATGCCGGTTTTCCTCCACGTATTCAAGAGGGGACTCGGCTGAGTGTATATATGTTACAAAACCAACTGAGAGAATGATTCTCGACAACAATCTTCGGATGTCGGCGGCATGATGAAATCTCTCTAATCGAGTAAGTATTCTCATCGCAATTGAGCTTAAAATCACAGCAAATGAAGTTCCATTTTGTTCATGTCTTCATTAATGAGATTCAGAAACTAATGTAAAGATCTTTCAGATCTTGATACTATATACAATCTTGAAATCGAAAAAGTTGTTGTAGATGATATCAATGGAACTTTGAAAAAGTTGAGATAGCTACCGGTTTGCTCGGAGAAGGAAATGTTCTGGAAGATTTATACAGAAGAAAAACTCTAGACGGAAGAGATTCAGACTGGAATCAATACTAACACTGACCGTAGAGTATCTACTATAAACCCAACTAAAGTGAAGCTGTTGTGTCTTCTTACTAAATGTTTTTATTATAATATTTGAGTGAGTTGGTGAAATTATCAGTGCTATGTAATTTAATTAAGCATCTAAAAACAGTCCAAATATGGTTAATTAAAAATCTACAATTATGTGATCTTGTTTAAACATTCCATAAAATGATCTTGTTTAGAACATTTTTATATATTCAGATAAATTTTAAATTTGTGAATAATGTAAAAAAATTCTAATTATAAAAATACAAAATAAATTTTGATATAAAAATTGCAAAGTTATACGTCCTTCTAACACTTACAGAACCTTAGCCTTCCATTGTAATAAAAAACAAATATTTCTATTTAGTTATTTATTTTTGTGTTGATTGTTAAATTCGGGACCGAAATTCGTACATTTCTTAAAACCAAATTTAAATGTTTAATATATTTCTATTATTGACTTGCTAGTTGTTAACCTAGCCACAACAAATTCAGTGGATAGTCTGTGACAAATAAATTACCACGAAATTTCCATGGCTAATCTGTTGGTATGTTGAATTTTTATATTGCGAATATTCTTTCCAAAACGTCAAAGATACGTGGGTGTTGCACTAGAGCTATATCAAATCAACACTGACTACACAACTTGACTTGGAACTAGCTAAAGTCTTTGCGTCGGGACAAAGAGAAAAAGATGCCAAAGTTATGTCCCCAAATTCACGTTAGTTAATTTCTTACGTTTAAAATGGATTTGCAATAATATATATATATATCAGTTTGATATTGTTATTTTTTAGATTCGGGAGTTCTGACTTTCGGCCCTACATCTCCATGCCTACAGCCAACCTTTAACTGTACATGTGAAAGCCCTGGTCACTCCTTCCCTGCCGAGACTCGAACTAAGTACCTCTCATACAAACCTTTAGGGTACTGCCAGTTGAACTAATTTTGCTGGGATATCAGTTTGAATTTTCTTGTACTATTATTACACTTGAGAATTTGTGGAGTGGATTGGAGAAGACTCGGTCAAACTTATAAAGATCTGAAATTGACTTGTTTGTTGATTGGAGAATGCTTTGTTAAAATCTATCTCTCTTTATTTAATTCCAATTACTAAAAAAATATCTGTAAGAAACTTTTTCACAGTTTCTCTTGAAAAAAAAAAAAAAATATATATATATATATAAAGTGTGTGTTTTGTTTGTTCAAGTGAAGTGAGTTCCTCTTACGTTTATGCATATTCATGAGACTGGAGTTGTCTTAATGTAAACAGTTAAACTATATATTAAGTAAATAATTTGGTAATTGG
>OVAW01000638.1:169-13004 GCA_900406365.1 Heliophila coronopifolia | reverse complement strand
CCCACACTAAAAATTTTCTTAGATCCGCCCCTAATTATGATCATAATATGTCAAAATGTGCTTTTGATTGTAAAGCCTTTTGTGAAGTTTGGCTCAGATTTTGTAGCCTTGGAGGTTCTGTTTAGAGGTGTCAATTCGGACGGGCGGGTGTCCACCCACCATTTTTTTATGAGCCTGTAGGTGTCCAAGAGTCCTTGCATACTAGCCTAACCAGGCTTGCGGACTAAAATCTTGGCGGCTGTGAGCGGCTCTCAGACTAGTTTCATTTTTATTTTCTGTCATT
The DNA here is from genome assembly GCA_900406365.1 of Heliophila coronopifolia. NCBI lineage: Eukaryota > Viridiplantae > Streptophyta > Magnoliopsida > Brassicales > Brassicaceae > Heliophila > Heliophila coronopifolia. Next base: position 12,721 of record OVAW01000638.1, on the reverse strand, counting down.
TTTTCTCTTAAAACAAAAATCTTAAATTTCTTAAAATATACATTAAACATTCTAAAATACCAAAAAAAAAAGAAAAAACGCAAGGTATTTAAATTGGAATATGCAATTTTATTTGACCATGTAGTTTTTTGTGGAATTTTGGCTATCAGGTCGGTTTATTGTGACCCGTATTGATAAAAAAATATAAACATAAAAAAATGGATTTAGCGGGTTAGGTGGAAGATAAGTAGTCTAATGTTGGTAACTTCTGTGATTTTACATCATGACCAGGGAACGAACCCTGGTCTCTCCAGTTGAAGAGGTATTAATTAAGAATTAGTTAGCCATTAAAGCTGTTGACAAAAAAAAATTTAGCTGGTAGGTCCCCCGAACGGTCCGCCTTATCTGGCAACTCTAGTTATGTTACATTGCATATTTTTTATTTAACTAAAACTGCCAATTGCATAGAAAGTAAGGCTTGCCATATTTCTCGTCTCGTCTCATTCCGTTACATCCATCCAATTTTATTATAAATTGGTTTTAATATACTATTTATTATTATTGAAACTTAGTTGGATACAGGGGCGGATGGAGGAATGATTAGGGTGAGGAACGGGCTACACCCTTTTTTTTTTTACTATTTGTAGGCTCAATTATATAATTAATTTTTTTTTTAATTGTCAATAAGTGCCGTCACACTCTTTAAAATATTTTTTTTTGCCCCGTACAAAATAAGTTTCTGGATCCGGTCCTACTTGGATATTTACTTTGTTTTATATTGATTGTTGGGATTTATAAGTGTTAAATGTTAGATTTTAATTTAGTTTTAAATTTTTTAGTTATCAAATAATAAAATACTAAAAAAATTTGGGAAGTCCGATTCTCATCTCATCCCGAAATTTAAATGAGGAAGAAATGAAACATGTATTTTACTCATTGAATTCCCATCTCGTTCATGTTTTCGAAAAATCTCGTCCCGAAATCCAATATGCCCACTACTAATGGAAAGGAAAGAAAAAATTGCAAATAATTTAAGGCAATTTCAAATGCCGTCCGTTTTCATTTGCGAATTAAAACATGAAACAAGAATGTTTAGGACAAGAACTGAACGACAGGACTGAAATCAACCCATTCACATATGACTAGATTTAAAATCTGAAGGGCCGAATAAAATTGGGCTTTGTATGCAAAGTGGGTAATACAATACAGTATAGTTTAATTTTAATAATAAAATAAAAATGAAAGACTTTTGAGACACAAAAACCCTAACTGTATATATAAACTAAATACTTTCCATATTTAACATCTTCACCATCGCCGCTGCAAATCCTAGCTCCTCCTCTTGCGCGAGATTCATCAATATCCACGGTAAAAACCCTCCTATCCATATTAATTTCAACTTCTTCTTCTTCTCCTTGATTTCTAATCTGTTTTTGAGTTTTTGATTTCAGAAAATGAAGGTTGTTGCTGCATTTTTGCTCGCTGTTTTGAGTGGGAAAGATTCCCCAACTAGTTCCGATATCAAGGATATTCTCGGATCAGGTTCTTTTCTTACTTATATTCAAATTTTTTTAAGTGCCTTTGGAAAAGTTAATTTATTGAGATTTGAGATTTGAGATTAGGATTAGCAAATCCGTACAACTTTGTAGCTTGGTTTCTTGATTACTTCTTCTGTAAAGTTTAGTCAGCTAGATTCAATAAGAAACATATATGGTGTTTACTGTTATTTGTCGTGGTGTCAAATGGGTGGGCTGTCCATTGGGCTATATTATGCGAATATGGTCACATGTATTTAAGCCCAAATTAAAACCATTTACGCCTATATTGTCCGCTGGCTATGTGTCCAAAAGTCCAAAATCCGACACCATTCACTAAAAGCCCCAAAAGCTACACTCCTCCAATTCACAATGCCTGCCCGAACAACTAGACTCATCCAAACATTATTTGTATTTTATGTACTTTAATTTTTTTTTGGGAAAAACAAACTATGTATACTTTAAAAAATATATATTTGGACAAAATTTCGGGTTGGCCTGTGGATAAGCCCGCGGTTACCACTTGTCCGCGTACNTATATTTGGACAAAATTTCGGGTTGGCCTGTGGATAAGCCTGCGGTCACCACTTGTCCGCGTATTGCAGTCATAGTCATATGAATACTTTTGACTGCAAGCCAGTAGGGTTTCAACTTACCCCGCAGGTCTTTCCCCAAACGTGTGGTTGACACCTTGTTATTTGTGAGGGTTTTTTTTAAATGCTAAATCAAAGAGTTTTGAGCTAAAGATCTTCTCTTGAAAAAACCCTTTGGATTTTACTACCAAGGAAACTAGAACTAGGGGCTTAGAGAACACACATTGATTTGTATGTGAGGTTTTAGTGAGTTCAGATGTTGTGTTATTAATAATAAAATGGAGCAACTAGTTTGGGAGTGATTTGCAAATTGAGGGATGAGGTAAATAATGGAATGTTGAAATGTTATGTTTTCATTTTGCAGTTGGTGCTGAATCTGAGGATTCTCAAATTGAGCTGCTTTTGAAGGAAGTTAAAGGAAAAGACTTGACTGAGCTTATTGCTGCTGGAAGGGAGAAGTTAGCTTCAGTACCATCCGGTGGTGGTGGTGGTGTTGCAGTCTCCGCTGCTCCATCTGCCGGAGGAGGCGGTGGTGCACCTGCAGCTGAGGCTAAGAAAGAAGAAAAGAAAGAAGAGAAGGAAGAATCTGATGATGTAAGTTTCAAATTATGGAAAAATTTCAACTTTTAAATATTTCTTTGATTGAAATGAGAAATAATGTTAATTTGTGTGTTTGGTGTTGATTTTGCAGGACATGGGTTTCAGTCTTTTCGAGTAAGGCTTTGGGATTTTGTTATCTTTATCAAATTGTAACCTTTTGAAATCTATAAAGGTTTTTGTTGTTGTTTAGTTTGATTAAATTCTGTTTTTAGACAATTTTGAATTTCACTTGTGATTTGAGATTATTATTTGAAATCTTCTCTTTGTTGCAATTTGCTATAAATGTGTTTGTGGAAACAATTGAACGAAAGATTAGGCTTCAACAGGTATTTGGGTTGGTTTGGGTATTTCAGGTTTTGAATAATTTAGTTAATAGAATTTTTTTTTGGTCATCTTTTAGAAGTTAAAAACTTATAATTACACTTGTAGGAAAAAAAAAATAGAATTACACTTGTGACAAAAATAGTAATACCAACAAAATTTTGTTTGGTTTAACTTTTAAGTAATATATACGAGAATTAAGTTAAATCTAAAATGTATATTGGTTGGTTAATAATAATTATGTAATTGAGATAATTTGGTTATTTCCATAAAATAAAATTCAATTTACTAAGTAACTAGATAATACTTTTCATATATTATTTTACATATATGTTTGTTTTCCATTTTTATTTTATCTACAATGTTTTTTTTTTTACATTATAATGTTAATAAATTTATTACAATTTATTTAAATCAAAAAATTATTTTGTAAATGAATATTAAGACAACTGAAATCTCGAACTACTTACAAACTTTAATCTTTGTTCAGTTTTTTATTGAACATTATTTTGCTATAGTAAATAGTTCTACAAAATACATGAATCCTAGTTTATACCTTTAAATAAATAAAAAAATTGTGAAAATTTATATAAATTGGAAACATCTTCGAATTGATTCTGCTGTCATACGTTTTATTGATAATATTATATATATAATTGCTTTTCCCGTAAGTTTCAGCCAACGGTGACAGTCGTCCCATAGTTTACTGTCTCCTCCACATTACAAGAACCTTCCATTACAAGCACTCGTCTTTTCATCACGCAATACATCTTTATTTGTTTTTTTTTTTCTCTTTTCTAATGAAATAAATATATTAAAAAAAAAAAAANATATATATATATATATATATATATATGTTAATTTCAGTTTAATCTTCAATAAAAAACAATTGCAAATTATAATATACAACTTTTTTTTTCTGTTTTTGCCTTCAACCACACACCTAACATTACTTTTCTTCTAAATCCAATCCATACATTTTTCTACTTTATCTTTTTGAGCTTTGTCTTATTTATGAAATAGGAACCAAACAATGAAAATAACATTTTAGCTAACTATTTTCAAATATACCAACTCAAGAAAATTGTTAAATTACCAATTTTAATAGAAACATTTTAACCTACTATATCTTTAGCCCCACTTAGTATTCTTTCTTATATCAATTTATCTTCCTTTTATAAATATATTTCATATAAAATCGATTTCTAAGTATATTAGTTAGTCTAAAATAAAGATTTAATTGAAGACATTGTGTGTTGACTACAAGGGTAATAAAGTCATTTAACAGAAATAAGTAACATAGTTTTGATAGGCTCTTAAGGCAAGTCTTGGGCTATATATATAACAAGACATCCTCTTTGTTTAGAAGAACCAAATTAGGATCTAAGAAACAGTGTCAGCAACAAAACACATCATGGAACCGCCACAATCGCCATTTATTCAACGAATAAAGAGCTCGGGGATCGCAAGCATCAATGGCAGTCCCATGTTTGATGAAAAGGATGATGAGCTTTCGCGGTCCGCTTTGGCTTTGTTTAAGGAAAAGGAAGATGAGATTGAGAGAAGAAAAATGGAGGTTAAAGGTAAGGTTCAAACGAAGCTTGGAATCGCAGAGGAAGCTACTAAAAGATTAGCCGAAATTCGGGAAGTAAGTTTGATTTCATAACCATGCTTATTTTTTGGCGAAAAAGACAATGAACTTAGGCCATATCTCATTTCAAATTTATTCGATTCAAATTTTTTTTTTTTAAACNTGAACTTAGGCCATATCTCATTTCAAATTTATTCGATTCAATTTTTTTAAAAAAAAATATTAGTTCAATTAATCACAATAATATAGATAACTTATATTTTGTTTCAGAATTTTACCTCTTTCTCTTTGTTTTTTCAAAGCATTTTCTTATAACTTAAATCATTATTTTTATGGTTTTAATAGGTTTTAGAACAAGTTATAATAAATGGTTTATTTAGTAAATTTATTTTATATATCTTAATTAATAATTATAATCTTGTAAATCATATATTATTTTAGATAAATATATTGTTTATATTTTATAATTTCATTTTTTTTTTGTCTCCAATAATATAATTTCAAATTTATGTTTCGATTTAAATTCATATTTTGTTTGGTATATAGTATTATTTTGTATATACAAAATTACCAGTTAAAATATTACTATTTTATTTTGTTTTAGGCCTCTAAAACCGTAAATATTTTATTTAATATTTTCAGAAATTTGTACATTTTTAGAGAGTTGTGACTGTAAATTTTCAGGAGCTGGAAGCTCTGACTGATCCAATGAGAAAGGAAATATCCGCGATAAGGAAAAAAGTCGATGCTCTTAACCGAGAACTCAAGCCTTTAGGACAAAGTTATCAAAGAAAGGTAAGTAATGTCTTTCTTACAAATTCTTTAAAACATTCAGATCCTGTGTCTCAATGGTTGTTGTTTATAGGAGAGAGAGTTTAAAGAAGCTCTTGAAGCTTATAATGAGAAGAACAAAGAGAAAGCTATGTTTGTTAGCAAGCTAGTTGAGGTGAAACATCATGTCTTAGTTTGTCTCTTTTTTTCTTATTTACCAGAAAATTTTCTTGGACAGTGACAAGAACCGTGCGGTCCGTACCTGCCCTTTTGCCAACAAGGCAATGACCTAAGGCCGGGGCCTCCTGTAGCAATGCCTAAAGAAATTTAGATCTCAGGCCCCAAATTTAAATTTAGATTTTACATAATTTTATTTTCGTGCATATTTCCAAATTTTGTAAAATACTAATTTTTGGCTCCAAAATTTTAAATCAAAAATTTGTATATAAATTTTATTTTTTCTTTATTCCCTAAAAAATATCAAGGTCAGGCCTGGTTTAAGCCAAAATTAAAATTTCAGTTTCACAATTAATAATATGGCTAGTTGAGATACTAATATTTTGTATGTGGAATTTATATAAGATTTTGACTTCATGGGTCATGGGTTAAATGTTGAGTTGTGGAGCCTGATTTGCCAGGAATCTCTTGTGCGCCTCGCTTGCGGGAGTCCGAGGGCGCAAGCGGGGGTCAAGGGGGCGCGAGCGGGGGTCTGGGTTTTAGTATTGTTGGGCATTTCGACCCATATTGTAACTCACTTTATAAACCCATGTACATGTAAACCCTAAAGTGATTCTAGAGGATTTGTTAGCGCGGCCGTAGACGTAGATCATATCGATCGAACCACGTAATTCTCGTCTTGTGTTTTTCGTTTTTTTTCTTTCATAACATCACAAGTTATCGGAGATCGATCTCCAACATTAAAATCCTAAAATAGTGGTTTTAAATTTTAAATCATGATTTACTTTTTAAAACTATGTGCTTTTTAGTTTAATACACATTAATATAATGTAATTTATGCAGTCTTTATATCTAGTACTTTAATATCTTTTGACCAAAAAAAATTTTTTATCAGTAGTTTTTTTTTTCTATCAATTTTATGTTTTGATAGGGTTTGATATTTTAATATGTTCTTAAATGATGAATTAGTATAATATTTTTGTATTCATTTGATGAGTATAATTCTAAAATGATATAGATTCTAGTAGTCTGTTTTCAAGTGATATCTGTCAAATGGGCAGGCGGGCTGCCCACCCGCGGTTTTTGGAGAAGCATGCATTAAGAAATTGAAACCCATACGGGCCCGCAGGCTAAAATGTCGAAGATCACAACTGTACCGCCCGGAAAAACGGTCATTACGTCTGCTTGCTATTAGTGGGCATTTTTGTGGGATAGTCTGCGGGCCGGCCACCTATTTGACACCTCTAATTTCAAGCCCCAAAACCTCCTTTTTTGAAGAGAGACTAGCCACTGAACCAAGACTTTATTGGTTTCAGATTATCTTTCTTTAAATGTTTCTGTTCTTTTCTGAATCTTTTCCGGTATGAATTGTGGTCTTCAGCTGGTTACTGAAAGCGAGAAACTGCGGATGACAAAGCTTGATGAACTCAACAAAAGCATTGAAATTTCACTTGGTTAATTAACACAAGATTATTACAATCAATGTTGCAAAACAAACTCACTTTTCTTCTTTAATTTGTTCTAACGCTTTTAATTGTTTTTGATTAAATCTGTTTTCTTAATTCAGAAATGTGTTTAAAGATTCTGTATGATGTCACATTCTTATGTTTTTTCAAAAATATTGCTATTTTGTTCTCCATCCTTGTAACCGGTATATGAAAACAATATGCCTCCTAGGCTATATATGCAACTTTAACCTCTATCAAAAAAAGAAAAAAAAAACAATAGAAGCTGAAGCATGAAGGGGGCCTAGAACAAAAGTATTGAATCAGAATAAAATTTGAGCTAATATATATAAATTCATAAAATTTATGACTAAAAATTATAAAATTTTAACTTGAAATATACCAATAAATTTTTGGAGACGGGACCAATGTTTTATTGGCATTGACCTAAAGCAGGTTTTGTGGAATTCAATTTATATGGAAGATAAGGATGCATAGGTTTGTGCTCTGTTATGGAGTAAGTCTCTAACCGAATTCTACAGTGTCGGGTCGGATATAATCTTCGGCATGTCAAGTTTACGAACCGCAAAATCAAAAACATTAATTTAAACATTAATATAATCTCTGTTCAAATGACTATAATCTAGTGACCATATATTATTGTTTTCCGTTTCGATTTGTTTTTTTTTAAGAACTTTATTTTGAATTTTCAGAAAAATAATAGAATTATAACACGTGAAGAGTCAAATTATACATAACAGAAACACACTAATTTTAAAGGTCAACTCCTAATTTTCCTACTTTAAATATGTAGGTTCGTTAAATGTCACATAAGCTAATCATAATCTTTTTGGATGATGATGATGGATGGTCCTCCATATTAGAGCGGTTAAATAGAAAGGCGGGTGGCCTACCCGCCACTTTTTTATAAGTTAGTGAGTATTTATGGGTGTTCGCATATTAATCCAAGCATTTTACCGGTTAATTGCGCAGTAAACGAACAGGCTCACGGGTTAATTCAAAAAAAAATTATTTTTTTTCTTCTGTTCAATTTTTTTATTTATAATTTTTGTTATAAAAGTTTTAAATTTTTTAAAATATACATATATTATTTTAAAATACAAATTATTTTTGACAAACATATGTTACAAAAATTGGATCATGTAATTTTTTTTTGTTGTCAACAGCTCAAATGGTTAATTAATTTTTAATTAAATTCTTCTCAACTGGAAAGACCTGGTTTCGAACTCCGGTCATGGTATAAAAGTACAGAAGTTGCTACCATTAAGCTACTTATCTTCCACGATCATGTAATTTAATTTAAAATGTATTTTTTTTTTATAGATTTAAGTTATAAAAAAAGTTTAAACACAAGATAAAATATAAATAGGCTAATCCGCGATCCGTTCACAAATCCCGCAACCAAAAATAGACTAACTTAAATAGCTCGTAAAAACCCATAAACAAAAAATTATACTCATAATCNATATAAATAGGCTAATCCGCGATCCGTTCACAAATCCCGCAAACAAAAATAGACTAACTTAAATAGCTCGTAAAAACCCATAAACAAAAAATTATACTCATAATCTACCCATAATGGTGATTGGGCCAAATCTAATAACAGTTCGCTCAATTTGACATCTCTACTCTAAATATCATCGGGCAGGCAAGATTGGTCACGTCTCTAGTTTATGTCGGCCCGTTTAGGCTGATCAACTAAACTTTTCTGTTCTGACACATGTACTTATTTGGTAGACCTAACTCTTTTGTTTTTCATTTACATCTTCAATTTGGTCTTATGTATCTTTTGTTCTTCCAACCTTCCAAAATCTATTTTTATTATTTTGACACATGTATTATTTTGATCAATCGGGAAGTTTTGGACCGAAGAACATAGTTTTTTTTTTCGGATAATTATTTTGAATTTTTCTAAACAGTCTCAAACTCAGATGTAAATAGTAAAATATAGAATACTATATACACAAATATGAATATTGGAATAATATATCTACTACTTATTTAAAATCATTAGAAAACCTTATAAGAAAAAAATTAAAGTTATATTATTGAAAATATATTAAAAATAAAAAATTCATTAAAAATACAATTAGAATATAAATTAATAAAAAATTNTTGATTGATGCAATCGGAACCTATTAAAAATAAATGAATGAATAATCAAAGAAATTATACATATTGAGATTTCATTTTGATGTAAAAGAATAAAAAAATATTAAACTTAGATAAAAAAAAAATATTTTAGTAAAAATTTGTTTTAGTAGAGTTAGTGGGGTTGTTTCTTATTTATTTTGAAGATTTTTTGGTTTAGTTTTATTAATGGGTGTAGATGTGTTTATATGCTTTCTCATCTTTTATAGTTATTAATTTTTTAAAATTATGTTTAATTTTTTTACAAATTAATTTTTTTTGGCCAATTTGTTAATTTATAACTTATCCTTAAATTTTTGTTTGGTAACATGGTTATAACTGAATATTTTGTTTGTTAACACTAAATATTTGTTTTCCGTAAAATATTTTATTTTTTCGGATATAAAGTTTTTTTACTATAAAATAATTTTTTTTTAGTATTTTCTAAAAATAGAATTTTAATTTTGTTAGATTGACTTTATTCCAATTTTACCCTTAATGAGTTGTCTATTTTTAGTATATTCTCAATGACATAACTTGTAATTCTTTTGTTTTATAAGATTTTTCTCTTAAAATAACTGTGTTTTAATATATAGTATATTTACTCTATTTCTAGTAAATTAATTTGTATGCTATGATAAAAATAAGCCCCAGATAAATAAATATAATATTTGGATATGTTGATTTTTTTTTGTCAACATCTGAATTGGCTAATTAAAGTTTAATTAATTTTTCTTAACCGGAAAAATCAGGGTTCGAACCCTAGTTATTGTGTAAAAGCACGTGGTTATCACCATTACACTATTTATCTTCCACGAATATGTTGATTTAATTATATATATATAACGTGTAAAATTATTTAGATTTTTTCATAAATTCAAGCACCATAGATATAATTCAATATTGACATAAGAGAATGCACTTATTTTCGTAACTAGTTTTTTTTTTTNTTTTTTTTTTTAATGAATTCGACCAAAACTAATTACAAACAAAAATAATGGAAAAAGAAAAGGGCCTGGTTGTTACTTCTATTTGCTTATACAATTCAATCGGAATTTTAAAATCGAATATTATAAATTTTTTTTTTACAAGTCGAATATTATTAATTAGCTATTAAAAAGGATAAATTTTTTCGACTCAAAATTAAAATACAAATGAGGATATTAAAAAATAGTAAATATTACTTGCAGGCCAAAAAAAAAAAAAATTTGGAAGTGGCGGTTCACAAATTATAGCCGCTTTTTCAGCGTTTAATTATCTACACTCTCCACTATAAATACTTCTGCCTTCTTCATCCTTCTATTTTTTCCACACCGAATTATTCACTTCTCTTATCAATTTTGCCCTCACATCCTCCAATATTTACACTTCTGCCACTCTTGTTATGGTAGTTACCGGTGATCGCAATCAACACTATAGCCTCCGCCACTTCGTCCAATTCCAACGATTGCGTTGACCAAACCGACTTGAAAAACCGCTGTGATTTCATCATACCTGCCAAAACATGCCGATAAACTCGAAGAACAGTATCCGAAATCGCCGGGGAAAGTCACCGGAGAAATCGAAGTCGTTTCACGGCAGAGGATCTGCGCTTTTATCCAATCCAGTTGAGCTTCGACGACCGAAGACGCTACCGGAGTTGTTATATATCTGTCCAACAATCGAACCGGTGGCTTCGACTCCACCGCGTTTGACGAAACTGCTTCTCAACGTGACGTTTCATGGCAGTTTAGGCGCCGTACAGATTGTGATTTCAACGGAATCCACTGTGAGTGATTTAATCCGAACCGCGATTCGTCAGTATGTGAAGGATGCTCGGAGACCTTTTTTGCCGGAAACAGAACCGTCGCGATTTGATCTTCACTACTCGCAATTTAGCCTCGAATGTAAATTTCTTCTTCCTCCTAAAATACACATTTATTCCCAATTTCGAATAAGATGAATTCTAAGCAGGGATGGTTATATGGCTCATGTGTGGGGCATACGCCCCCTAAATTATAAAAATAAATTGGATGCCTTAAATTATAGTCATGGATTGATCACTGATTCCGATGGTGTTTTTTTTATGGGGTGCAAATATAAAAATACAGAAATGCAATTATATATATTATATTAAAAAAATTTCTGATCTAGTTGCGGAAATTGATGAATTACTCCAAAAAACAAAAATTTGTCCGTAGTGTTTGTGGGCATATGCCCCCTAAATTAGAAGAATTTTTTTTTTAACATATAGAAGAAAAAAATTATGCCCCTAAGTTATACTCATGGATTGATCACCGACTCCGATTGAGATTTTTTTTAATGGGGTGCAAATAAAAAAATGTAGAAATGCAATTATATATATTATATTAAAAAAATTTCTGATCTTGTTGCGGAAATTGATGAATTACTCCAAAAAAACAAAAAAATGTCCGCAGTGTTTGTGGGCATATGCCTCCTATATTAGAAGAATATTATTTTTTTAACATATAGAAGAAGAAAAATTATGCCCCTAAATTATTGTCATGGATTTGGTCATTGATTCTAAGAGTCGATTTCTAAATTTGTTTTGTAGGTATTGGAAGAGATGAGAAGCTAATATCGCTTGGATCGAGAAACTTTTTCGTATGTTGCCGGAAAGAGATCGGAGAATTCATCGCCCGTGGCTCATTGGAAATATGTTCAAAGGAGGTGGAGGAAGTTATGAAAACTGGTTTTAATTGGCTCAAATACATTGGCTTCTAGAAATTTTATCATTTTTTGTAATTTATTCAGTTTTTATTTGTTTTTTTTCTTATTTTTTTTATGAGAATATTTTGATTTTTGGAAACTTCTTGTTATGTTATTGGATAGGGCCGAAGAATATTGCTTTCTTTTGTGGGTCATTTACTAATCTGTATATATTTTTGGATAGAAATAAAATAATTAATCAATGGTATATAAAGCATTTTATGAAGATAATTAATAAAACCAGACGTCGGGATTTTAATTTCCCGTCTCAAAAGGCATACCAAATTTGAAAAGAACTCGTAATTACTCTATTTTCAATTAAGTCATTTAATACATGAACTATCTGCTTTTTCTTTTTATGGAATATGACACATCAAATTTAAACGTTGGCTAACGATAAATATAAGTTGGCCGTATGAATTGTCAAATTTACTTATTTTATGTATCAACTTACCAATCAATAATAGTTACCAATCAAAAATAGTTAGTGTACAAGTACAATATGTGGGAATATGAGCAAACTTGACTTAATTTTTTTGAATGCAGAGAAGCCTTTTTCTCATAACAACGTAATTGGGAGGAGAAATTGTTTCTTTATTTTTTTATTAATTTGTTATTTCACAATGGAACAAAAAAAAAAGAAATTAATTCCTGGATAAAAACACCTAACAAAACAAAAA